>JAJJWX010000431.1:0-220264 GCA_023529315.1 Papaver bracteatum
CTCGGTTTAGGAGACTTGAAATCAACACCAACAAGAGGTGGTAGAAAATGGTACATCACTTTTATAGATGATTACTCACGATCTTCGAGTTCATCTTCTTAGAAGTAAAGATGAGGCCTTAGAGGCTTTAAGTTTTATAAACTTGAAGTAGAAAACCAAAAAGGAGTTAAGATTAAAACTCTTAGGTCTGATCAGTGGCGGTGAGTATGTGATACCCATAGGAGAGTTTTGTAAAAATAATGGAATCATTCATGAAACCATTGCACCATATTCACCTGAATCGAATGGTGTAGCCGAAAGAAAAAATAGAACACTCATAGATATGGTAAATGCTATGTTAACAAGTTCAGGGTTATCTTCGAACTTGTGGGGGGAAGCTATCCTCTCGGCATGCTATATTTTGAGGCAAGGTTCCATTTAAAAAATCGAGATAAAACTCCTACAATTGTGGAATGGTAAACAACCTTCATATGCATACTTTAAAGTGTGGGGGTGTTTGGCCAAGGTGGCCATTCCTCATCCCAAGAAAAACTAAAATAGGTCCCAAAACAATTCATTGTGTTTTCTTAGGATATCCTGAGCATACAAATGCTCACAGGTTTATGGTCGTCGAGTTCTTGACCATAATAACATTGGTCAGAATACCATATTGGAATCTAGAGATCTTTGTGTTTTATGAACACATATTTCCTTTAAGGTCTGGACCTCGGAAAGGGTCCATGATGACCTCTCGGATGTTCCATCGACTAGTCAAACTCCAACTTTGGAGTATGAGACTGAACCAAGAAGAAGTAAGAGGGTTAGAATTTGAAACAAGTTTTGGCCCAGATTTTTTGACTCTTACGGTAGAGTCGAACCCCAAACCTACAAGGAAGCTATTATGACTTCTCCGAAGCTCCTTTACTGGGAAGAAGCTTCATTAAATGAATGGGAGTCCATTAGGCAAAATGAAACTTGGGAGCTTGTAGACTTGCCTCACGGAAGTAAATCCATAGGTTGCAAATGGGTGTTCAAAGGAAACTTAGAACAGATGGAACAATAGATAAATATAAAGCTAGGTTGGTAGCTAAAGGCTATAGACAACATGGGAAGGATTAGATTTCTTTGATACTTATTCACCAGGTCTCTAGAATCACCTCGATTAGGATGTTGATTGCTATTGCTTCAATTTATGATTTGCATATACATCAGATGGATGTTAAAAACTGCATTTTTATATGGTGAATTGAATGAAGAAATTTATATGGATCAACTTTGAAGGCTTTATTGTAAAAGGTTGTGAAAACAAAGTATGCAAGTTAAACAAATCTCTTTACGGTTTAAAACAAGCACCTAAACAATGGCATGAAAAATTTGATCATGTTATGATAACTAATGGTTTCAAGGTTAATGAATCTGATAAATGTGTTTACATTAAATGCTGTGTATGATTCTCATGTTATTGTTTGCCTATATGTTGATGATATGCTCATATTAAGCAACCTTGATATTATTAATACCATTAAAAGCATGCTTAGAGATAATTTTGACATGAAAGACTTAGGCCCTCTTGATGTAATCTTAGGGATGAAAATCGAAAAGGCGTCGATGGATATAGTCTTAGTCAATCTCATTATCTGAAACGTATTAAAGAGATTTAATTATGAAAATGCTAAACTGCGTCTACTCCATTTGATCCCACTTGTAAATTGAAAAAGAACAAGGGTGAGGGTATTGATCAACTTGAGTATTCTAGCATTATTGGTAGTCTTATGTATCTTATGAACTGTACAAGACCTGATATTGCTTACTCTGTGAGTAGATTAAGCGGTATACTTGCAACCCGGGGCGGGATCACTGGAATGCTCTCTTCAGAGTTTTACGTTACTGAGAGGACCTCAAACTATTGCTTAAGTTTTGGGAAGTATCTGCTTTGTCTTGGAAGGGTATTGTGATGCCAATCTGGATATCAGACTCGAGAAGAGTGCAAATCTACTAGTGGGTACATCTTCTTGCTTGGAGGTGCGTCTGTCTCATGGAAGTCTACCAAACAGACATGTATAGCTAAATCCACTATGGAGTCGAGTTTATAGCCTTGGAAAAATTTGGAGAGGAAGGCTGAATGGATGCGATGTTTCTGGGAGGAATTCACTCTGGCCCAAGCATGTCTTCAATTGCCATCCTTTGTGATGGTGCTTGCTCTTGGTTTGCGCAAAGAACAATGTATACAGCGGGAAAGTCTATACATATACGAAGAAGACATAAGACGGTGAAACAACTACTCTCTCTTGGTATTATCTCGATAGACTTTGTAAAATCCAAAGATAATCTTGCAGATCCTTTGACAAAAGGCTTAACGAGAGAGAAAGTTAAATTTACATCGAGGGGGATGGGACTTAAGCTCATTGAATAAATCACCATGAAGGATACTCAACCTTGTGATTGGATTTCCAAGATCAAGGTTCAATGAGACAACTAATTTATGGTGATATTGAGAAAGCACTATCTTTGTCCCTCCCTATGGTGTAATCGTGCGATAGTCTTGCCTGAGAAATTAAGGATGATCTTTTGCGATCTTAATGGGTACCATGGCTTTGATTAAAGCGGGGTGTGGCAGGACACTCTTTATGGACCCACCTTTGTGGATGTTGGAAGTGTGGCCGCTTCCTATGAGAATATGAGCTGATTCTCTAGAGACATTCATTAAGTCGGGATTTTAGCCCACGGCCAAAATGGGCACAACCTTAAGAGCTTTAGATTTGTTTTCTTCGGTTGAGGCATCAAGTGTGGCTATTATTTTGAATTGCATTCTTTGTTGGCGGTTCAAGACATTGCGTTCACCGTATCAACAAGCGGTTCGGGTAACCTCTCACTAAGTTAAGGTTCAATCTTTGGGACACCTTAGCCTATTTTGTTGCCTTATGTTTTATCGTGTTTTATCGACATGTTTTATTATTCATGTGGGGGATTGTTAGAAAAAAAATGTTTTGTTTTAATCAAAAAATGCATGGACCATGTTTTGATCCCAAGACCTATTGCTCCCTAGATGTTTTTTCATGTGAATGAATAAAACATTAGTCCCATATAGACTAAAACACTAAGAGTTTTAGACTTAAATAGCATTGGTTTAGCCTTAAGGGCATGGCCCTTTGGGTCTTTAGACCTTTGTGTATGGGGAAAGCCCTAGACTATGGCAAGGTTGCCTAAACCTTATTGCATTTCTTATTGCCTTTCCCGTTCGCGCGGTGCTTGCATAGGAAGCACGCACGCTCGCTCGCTCGGCTGGGCGTGGGCGTGGGCGTGAGCGAGGGCGTGGGAGTGGGTGTGGGAGTGGGTGTGGGTGTGGGTGTGGGTGTGGGGTGTGGGACCCTTTCTTTTTTTCTTGAAAATTTCCACTCGTTTCTCCCACACATGTAAAGAATTTTATTCTTTGCCTTCTCGGTTTTGGATATCAAATGACCACTAGAATCATCTTTAGTCACACACGGTTAATTCTCACGCGTGAATTCTCTTAACTATTTTCATCGTAAAGAATCTTTAATCTCACGCGTGTGGACACACATCTCACGCGTGTGGATTTTTGAGAGATTTCTCGTCGAGAAGAATCTTGCCGACGGATCGTTTTTTGTTATTTTAACGGATGCTTTTTGCTTTTACTCGTAGACAAATTGAACGCGTGATTTACGGATCTGTGTCTCAAACGTTCGAATTCTTACCTATAAATACGAGTTGAATTTTTCGGTTTAAATGACATACCATTCAGAACTCTTATCTTGAATTTCTCCTTCTTCTCTAATTATTTTCAGAAACTTAAGTTCTTATTCATATTTGTCTTAAAACTCGAGAAAACGTTGGTTCTTTTATGAAACAAGTTGTAGTTCTGAAACATAATTTTGTATAACTACTTCTTGATTTACAGAATTTTAGTTCAGAAATATAGTTTCTGAAACATAAAATTGTTTTTACATTACTCGAAACAATTTGTATTTTCAATTTGTGTTTTTGTTTTTACTTTTTCTTTGCCAAGTTCTAAGGGTTCTCTCTGTGTATGCTACACATAGAGGAGAACTAACGATAGTTGTATCCTGGAGGTAGTTTGCTAATTGCTATAGCATCTCGGAGGAGTAGCGAGGCAATATTACCTTTAGCTCGGCGTATCTCATACGTGCCTCTACTAAGTTTATTGAGTTATTTGTTACTACTATCGAGTGTAATCTAAGTATTATTTCCCATTTGCATTCGATTATTGTAATTAATTCCAACAATCTAAAGGTAATATCGTGCCTTATTGTAATATTGTAATATTGTAATATTCTTTGTTGTAAGAACATGGGAAAGAATCTTGTAGAAAAACCACCAAAGTTGGTGGTAAGGACTTTAAGAGATGGCGTCTAAAATGCTATTCTTCCTAAACGACCAAAGGTTAGATGGATATGCTTTAGAAAAACCCTCGAGAAAACTTCATCGCATAGTGGTAATGAAGATAAATTGGACAGGTGGAATAGGAAGAATTATTTGTGCAAGAATCATATTCTTAGCTGTCTTGATGACTCCTTGTATGACTTCTATAATGCAAAAGAAGATTTTAATGCTTTTGATTTATGGGATGCTCTAGAAGAAAAATATCATCTTGAAGGCTCTTTGGAAGTAAGAAGTTCTTGATGGCTAAGTTCTTAGAATACAACATGAGACGAAAAGCCTGTGGTAGAACAGTTCGTCGAACTTCAACTCCTCATCAGCGAGATTCTTGCTGAAGGCATGACTTTTGATGAAGCTCTACAAGTATCGAAATTTGTGATTGAAAAGCTTCCACCCTCATGGAGCGAATACAAGAGGAGGAGCTGCGACACAAGACTCGTGAAATCACCATGGTGGAGCTTGGCAAAAAGATCCAGGTTGAGGAGCTGATGTGCAGCAAGGACAAGAGCATGATCTTGAGCAAAAACATGTCCAACAAAGCTCATGTTTTGGACGATAAAAGCTGCTTCAAAGAAAACTCTGGAGAATCCAGCAAAATGGGTAATAGACGTGTGAGGCGTCGAAAACCCGAGGTAACAATTTTAAGCATAGAGGTGGTGTCACTAAGCACACCATCAAAGGCGACTGTTTTAATTGTGGTAAACCTGGACATATGGCTAAAGACTGTAAGGCCCCTAAAAGGATCAAATATGATCCAAAGCAGAAAAATAAGGCAAACATAGTAGAGGACTCGGATATTTCAACGGCATGGTGTCTGAAGTCGACCTTGTCTCTAGTATGACTAATGTGAGAGACTGGTGGCTTGATTCTGGAGCCACCAAGCATGTCTGTAAATTCATAAATGATTTCTCCTCCTATGCCATAGTAGGAGATGATGAGAAATTGTTCATGGGAAATTCTTCCACCGCGAAAGTGGTGGGGAAAACAGAGTCGAACTGAAGCTAACCGGGAAAAACTCTCGCATTGAATGACGTATTCTACGTCCCAGGACATATGCAAAAATCTCATCTCGAAACCATCCTGCTAGGAAAAGGTTTTAAAATTGTTCCTGAGTCCAATCTTGTTGTGATTTCTAAGCATGGTGAATTCGTAGGAAAAGGTTATGTTACAGATAACATGATTAAGCTTAGTGTATCTGATTTGAAATTGAATGTTAATGCATCTTCTTCTTGTTTATGTTTGTGACTCCTCACATGTTTGGCATGATAGACTTGGGCATGTTAATTTCAAATCGCTAGAAAGACTTGCTAATTTAGGTTGCATACCAAAAATAAACTTTGATAAAAAACAAAGATGTGAAATCTGTGTTGAATCTAAATATGCAAGAAAACCATTTAATAAAAGTGTTGAGCGTAGAACAGTTCCTTTGGAATTAATACACTCGGATTTAGGAGACTTGAAATCAACACCAACAAGAGGTGGTAGAAAATGGTATATCACTTTCATAGATGATTACTCACGATCTTTGTCGGTTCATCTTCTTAGAAGTAAAGATGAGGCCTTAGAGGCTTTCAAGTTTTATAAACTTGAAGTAGAAAACCAAAAAGGAGTTAAGATTAAAACTCTTAGGTACGTAGTGGCGGTGAGTATGTGATACCCATAGGAGAGTTTTGTAAAAATAATGGAATCATTCATGAAACCCTTGCACCATATTCACACTGAATCGAATGGTGTAGCAGAAAGAAAAAATAGAACACTCATAGATATGGTAAATGCTATGTTAACAAGTTCGAGGGTTATCTTCGAACTTGTGGGGGAAGCTATCCTCTCGGCATGCTATATTTTGAACCGAGTTCCATTTAAAAAATCGAGATAAAACTCCCTACGAATTGTGGAATGGTAAACAACCTTCCTATGCATACTTTAAAGTGTGGGGGTGTTTGGCCAAGGTGGCCATTCCTCATCCCAAGAAAACTAAAATAGGTCCTAAAACAATTATTTGTGTTTTCATAGGATATCTGAGCATACAAATGCTCACGGGTTTATGGTCATCGATTCGACCACAATAACATTGGTCAGAACACCATAATGGAATCAAGAGATGCTGTGTTTTATGAACACATATTTCCTTTAAGGTCTGGACCTCGTAAAAGGGTCCATGATGATCTCCCGGATGTTCCATCGACTAGTCAAACTCCAACTTTGGAGTATGAGACTGAACCAAGAAGAAGTAAGAGGGTTATAACTGAAACAAGTTTTGGCCCTGATTTTTTGACTCTTACGGTAGAGTCTGAACCCCAAACCTATAAGGAAGCTATGACTTCTCAGAAGCTCCTTTACGGGAAGAAGCTTCATTAAATGAATGGGAGTCCATTCAGCAAAATGAAACTTGGGAGCTTGTAGACTTGCCTCTGGAAGTAAATCCATAGGTTGCAAATGGGTGTTCAAAAGGAAACTTAGAACAGATGGAACTATAGATAAATATAAAGCTAGGTTGGTAGCTAAAGGCTATAGACAACGAGGAAGGAGTAGATTTCTTTGATACCTATTCACCGAGTCTCTAGAATCACCTCGATTAGAATGTTGATTGCTATTGCTTCAATTTATGATTTGCATATACATCGAGATGGATGTTAAAAGCTGCTTTTCTATATGGTGAATTGAATGAAGAAATTTATATGGATCAACTTTGAAGGCTTTATAGTAAAAGGTTATGAAAACAAAGTATGCAAGTTAAACAAATCTCTTTACGGTTTAAAACAAGCACCTAAACAAGTGGCATGAAAAATTTGATCATGTTATGATAACTAATGGTTTCAAGGTTAATGAATCGATAAATGTGTTTACATTAAATCTGTGTATGATTCTCATGTTATTGTTTGCCTATATGTTGATGATATGCTCATATTAGGCAGCAACCTTGATATTATTAATACCATTAAAAGCATGCTTAGAGATAATTTTGACATGAAAGACTTAGGCCCTACTAGATGTAATCTTAGGGATGAAAATCGAGAAAGACGTCGATGGATATAGTCTTAGTCAATCTCATTATCTTTGAAACCGTATTAAAGAGATTTAATTATGAAAATGCTAAAACTGCGTCTACTCCATTTGATCCCACTTGTAAATTGAAAAAGAACAAGGGTGAGGGTATTGATCAACTTGAGTATTCTCGCATTATTGGTAGTCTTATGTATCTTATGAACTGTACAAGACCTGATATTGCTTACTCTGTGAGTAGATTAAGCGAGGTATACTTGCAACCCCAGGGCGGGATCAACTGGAATGCTCTCTTGAGTTTTACGTTACCTGAGAGGGACCTCAAACTATTGCTTAAGTTTTGGGAAGTATCTGCTGTCTTTGGAAGGGTATTGTGATGCCAACTGGATATCAGACTCAGAAGAGTGCAAATCTACTAGTGGGTACATCTTCTTGCTTGGAGGTGCGTCTGTCTCATGGAAGTCTACCAAACAGACATGTATAGCTAAATCCACTATGGAGTCTGAGTTTATAGCCTTGGAAAAAGCTGGAGAGGAAGATGCTGAATGGATGCGATGTTTTCTGGGAGGAATTCCACTCTGGCCCAAGCTTTGTGTCTTCAATTGCCATCCTTTGTGACGGTGAAAGCTGCTCTTGGTTGCGCAAAGAACAATGTATACAACGGGAAGTCTATACATATACGAAGAAGACATAAGACGGTGAAACAACTACTCTCTTTGGTATTATCTCGATAGACTTTGTAAAATCCAAAGATAATCTTGCGAGATCCTTTGACAAAAGGCTTAACTTGAGAGAGAAAGTTAAATTTACATCGAGGGGATGGGACTTAAGCTCATTGAATAAATCACCATGAAGGATACTCAACCTTGTGATTGGATTTCCAAGATCAAGGTTCAATGAGACAACTAATTTATGGTGATATTGAAAGCACTATCTTTGTCCCTCCCTATGGTGTAATCGTGCGATAGTCTTTGCTGCGAAATTAAGGATGATCTTTTGCGATCTTAATGGGTACCATGGCTTTGATTAAAGCGGGGTGTGGCAGGACACTCTTTATGGACTCACCTTTGTGGATGTTGGAAGTGTGGCCGCTTCCTATGAGAATATGAGCTGATTCTCTAGAGACATTCATTAAGTCCGGGATTTTAGCCCACGGCCAAAATGGGCACAACCTGCAAGAGCTTGGCAATTTGTTTTCTTCGGTTGAGGCATCAAGTGTGGCTGTTATTTCTGAATTGCATTCTTTGTTGGCGGTTCAAGACATTGCGTTCACCGTATCAACAAGCGTTCAGGTAACCTCTCACTAAGTTAAGGTTCAATCTTTGGGACACCTTAGCCTATTTTGTTGCCTTATGTTTTATCGTGTTTTATCGACATGTTTTATTATTCATGTGGGGGATTGTTAGAAAAAAAATGTTTTGTTTTAATCAAAAAATGCATGGACCATGTTTTGATCCCAAGACCTATTGCTCCCTAGATGTTTTTTCATGTGAATGAATAAAACATTAGTCCCATATAGACTAAAACACTAAGAGTTTTAGACTTAAATAGCATTGGTTTAGCCTTAAGGGCATGGCCCTTTGGGTCTTTAGACCTTTGTGTATGGGGAAAGCCCTAGACTATGGCAAGGTTGCCTAAACCTTATTGCATTTCTTATTGCCTTTCCCGTTCGCGCGGTGCTTCGCCTGAAGCACGCACGCTCGCTCGCTCGCTCTCTCGGCTCGGCGTGGGCGGGCGTGGGCGTGGGCGTGGTGGGCGTGGGCGTGGGCGTGGGAGTGGCGTGGGTGTGGGTGTGGGTGTGGGTGTGGGTGTGGGTTTATCCGACCCTTTCTTTTTCCTGAAAATTTCCACTCGTTTCTCCCACACATGTAAAGAATTTTATTCTTTGCCTTCTCGGTTTTGGATATCAAACGTGACCACTAGAATCATCTTTAGTCACACACGGTTAATTCTCACGCGTGAATTCTCTTAACTGTTTTCATCGTAAAGAATCTTTAATCTCACGCGTGTGGAATTGTGACACGTGTTGCACTGAGAGATTTCTCGTCGAGAAGAATCTTGCCCGACAGATGCGTTTTTTTTCTTGTTATTTTAACGGATGCTTTTTGCTTTTACTCGTCAGACAAATTGAGCGTGATTTACGGATCTGTGTCTCAAACGTTCGAATTCTTACCTATAAATACGAGTTAAGGCTTTCATTTTTAAAGACATACCATTGAACTCTTATCTTGAATTTCTCCTTCTTCTCTAATTATTTTCGAAACTTAAGTTCTTATTCATATTTGTCTTAAAACTCAGAAAACGTTCGAGTTCTTTTGAAACAAGTTGTAGTTTAGAAACATAATTTTGTATAACTACTTCTTGATTACTGAGAATTTTAGTTCACGAGAAATATAGTTTGAGAAACATAAAATTGTTTTTACATTACTCGAAACAATTTGTATTTTCAATTTGTGTTTTTGTTTTTATTTTTTTTTGCCAAGTTCTAAGGGTTCTCTCTGTGTATGCTACACATAGAGGAGAACTAACGATAGTTGTATCCTGGAGGTAATTTGTTAATTGCTATAGCATCTCGGAGGAGTAGCGAGGCAATATTACCTTTAGCTCAGCGTATCTCATACGTGCCTCTACTAATTTTATTGAGTTATTTGTTACTACTATCGGTGTAATCTAAGTATTATTTCCCATTTGCATTCGATTATTGTAATTAATTCCAACAATCTAAAGGTAATATCGTGCCTTATTGTAATATTGTAATCTTTGTAATATTCTTTGTTGTAAGAACATGGGAAAGAATCTTTGTAGAAAAACCACCAAAGTTCAGGTGGTAAGGACTTTAAGAGATGGCGAGTCTAAAATGCTATTCTTCCTAAACGACCAAAGGTTAGATGGATATGCTTTAGAAAAACCCTCGAGAAAACTTCATCGCCGTGGTAATGAAGATAAATTGGACAGGTGGAATAGGAAGAATTATTTGTGCAAGAATCATATTCTTAACTGTCTTGATGACTCCTTGTATGACTTCTATAATGCAAAAGAAGATTTTAATGCTTTTGATTTATGGGAAGCTCTAGAAGAAAAATATCATCTTGAAAGCTGCTTTGGAAGTAAGAAGTTCTTGATGGCTAAGTTCTTAGAATACAACATGACTGACGAAAAGCCTGTGGTAGAACAGTTCGTCGAACTTCAACTCCTCATCAGTGAGATTCTTCTTTGAAGGCATGACTTTTGATGAAGCTCTACAAGTATCGAAATTTTGTGATTGAAAAGCTTCCACCCTCATGGAGCGAATACAAGAGGAGGCTGCGACACAAGACTCGTGAAATCACCATGGTGGAGCTTGGCAAAAAGATCCAGGTTGAGGAGCTGATGTGCAGCAAGGACAAGAGCATGATCCTGAGCAAAAACATGTCCAACAAAGCTCATGTTTTGGACGATAAAGCTGCTTCAAAGAAAACTCTGGAGAATCCAGCAAAATGGGTAATAGACGTAACAGACGTCGAAAACCCAGAGGTAACAATTTTAAGCCTAGAGGTGGTGTCACTAAGCACACCATCAAAGGCGACTGTTTTAATTGTGGTAAACCTGGACATATGGCTAAAGATTTGTAAGGCCCCTAAAAGGATCAAATATGATCCAAAACAGAAAAATAAGGCAAACATAGTAGAGGACTCTGGATATTTCTTTGGCATGGTGTCGAAGTCGACCTTGTCTCTAGTATGACTAATGTGAGAGACTGGTGGCTTGATTCTGGAGCCACCAAGCATGTCTGTAAATTCAGAAATGCTTTCTCCTCCTATGCCATAGTAGGAGATGATGAGAAATTGTTCATGGGAAATTCTTCCACCGCGAAAGTGGTGGGGAAAGGCAAGGTCGAACTGAAGCTAACCAGGAAAAACTCTCGCATTGAATGACGTATTCTACGTCCCAGGACATATGCAAAAATCTCATCTCGAAACCATCCTGCTAGGAAAAGGTTTTAAAATTGTTCTTTGAGTCCAATCTTGTTGTGATTTCTAAGCATGGTGAATTCGTAGGAAAAGGTTATGTTCCGATAACATGATTAAGCTTAGTGTATCGATTTGAAATTGAATGTTAATGCATCTTCTTCTGTTTATGTTTGTGACTCCTCACATGTTTGGCATGATAGACTTGGGCATGTTAATTTCAAATCGCTAGAAAGACTTGCTAATTTAGGTTGCATACCAAAAATAAACTTTGATAAAAAACAAAGATGTGAAATCTGTGTTGAATCTAAATATGCAAGAAAACCATTTAATAAAAGTGTTGAGCGTAGAACAGTTCCTTTGGAATTAATACACTCGGATTTAGGAGACTTGAAATCAACACCAACAAGAGGTGGTAGAAAATGGTATATCACTTTCATAGATGATTACTCACGATCTTGTCGGGTTCATCTTCTTAGAAGTAAAGATGAGGCCTTAGAGGCTTTCAAGTTTTATAAACTTGAAGTAGAAAACCAAAAAGGAGTTAAGATTAAAACTCTTAGGTCGACCGTGGCGGTGAGTATGTGATACCCATAGGAGAGTTTTGTAAAAATAATGGAATCATTCATGAAACCACTTTGCACCATATTCACACTGAATCGAATGGTGTAGCCGAAAGAAAAAATAGAACACTCATAGATATGGTAAATGCTATGTTAACAAGTTCGGGGTTATCTTCGAACTTGTGGGGGGAAGCTATCCTCTCGGCATGCTATATTTTGAACCGAGTTCCATTTAAAAAATCGAGATAAAACTCCCTACGAATTGTGGAATGGTAAACAACCTTCCTATGCATACTTTAAAGTGTGGGGGTGTTTGGCCAAGGTGGCCATTCCTCATCCCAAGAAAACTAAAATAGGTCCTAAAACAATTATTTGTGTTTTCATAGGATATCTGAGCATACAAATGCTCACAGGTTTATGGTCATCGGTTCGACCACAATAACATTGGTCGAACACCATAATGGAATCAAGAGATCTTTGTGTTTTATGAACACATATTTCCTTTAAGGTCTGGACCTCGTAAAAGGGTCCATGATGATCTCCGGATGTTCCATCGACTAGTCAAACTCCAACTTTGGAGTATGAGACTGAACAAGAAGAAGTAAGAGGGTTAGAACTGAAACAAGTTTTGGCCCTGATTTTTTGACTCTTACGGTGAGTCTGAACCCCAAACCTATAAGGAAGCTATGACTTCTCCGAAGCTCCTTTCTGGGAAGAAGCTTCATTAAATGAATGGGAGTCCATTCAGCAAAATGAAACTTGGGAGCTTGTAGACTTGCCTCTGGAAGTAAATCCATAGGTTGCAAATGGGTGTTCAAAAGGAAACTTAGAACAGATGGAACTATAGATAAATATAAAGCTAGGTTGGTAGCTAAAGGCTATAGACAACAGGAAGGAGTAGATTTCTTTGATACCTATTCACCAGTCTCTAGGATCACCTCGATTAGAATGTTGATTGCTATTGCTTCAATTTATGATTTGCATATACATCAGATGGATGTTAAAGCTGCTTTTCTATATGGTGAATTGAATGAAGAAATTTATATGGATCAACTTTGAAGGCTTTATAGTAAAAGGTTATGAAAACAAAGTATGCAAGTTAAACAAATCTCTTTACGGTTTAAAACAAGCACCTAAACAGTGGCATGAAAAATTTGATCATGTTATGATAACTAATGGTTTCAAGGTTAATGAATCGATAAATGTGTTTACATTAAATTTGTGTATGATTCTCATGTTATTGTTTGCCTATATGTTGATGATATGCTCATATTAGGCAGCAACCTTGATATTATTAATACCATTAAAAGCATGCTTAGAGATAATTTTGACATGAAAGACTTAGGCCCTACTTGATGTAATCTTAGGGATGAAAATCAGAAAAGACGTCGATGGATATAGTCTTAGTCAATCTCATTATCTTTGAAACCGTATTAAAGAGATTTAATTATGAAAATGCTAAACCTGCGTCTACTCCATTTGATCCCACTTGTAAATTGAAAAAGAACAAGGGTGAGGGTATTGATCAACTTGAGTATTCTCGCATTATTGGTAGTCTTATGTATCTTATGAACTGTACAAGACTGATATTGCTTACTCTGTGAGTAGATTAAGCGAGGTATACTTGCAACCCAGGGGCGGGATCACTGGAATGCTCTCTTGAGTTTTACGTTACACGAGAGGGACCTCAAACTATTGCTTAAGTTTTGGGAAGTATCTGCTGTCTTGGAAGGGTATTGTGATGCCAACTGGATATCAGACTCAGAAGAGTGCAAATCTACTAGTGGGTACATCTTCTTGCTTGGAGGTGCGTCTGTCTCATGGAAGTCTACCAAACAGACATGTATAGCTAAATCCACTATGGAGTCGAGTTTATAGCCTTGGAAAAAGCTGGAGAGGAAGCTGAATGGATGCGATGTTTCTGGGAGGAATTCCACTCTGGCCCAAGCTTTGTGTCTTCAATTGCCATCCTTTGTGACAGTGAAGCTGCTCTTGGTTGCGCAAAGAACAATGTATACAACGGGAAGTCTATACATATACGAAGAAGACATAAGACGGTGAAACAACTACTCTCTCTTGGTATTATCTCGATAGACTTTGTAAAATCCAAAGATAATCTTGCGAGATCCTTTGACAAAAGGCTTAACCGAGAGAGAAAGTTAAATTTACATCGAGGGGATGGGACTTAAGCTCATTGAATAAATCACCATGAAGGATACTCAACCTTGTGATTGGATTTCCAAGATCAAGGTTCAATGAGACAACTAATTTATGGTGATATTGAGAAAGCACTATCTTTGTCCCTCCCTATGGTGTAATCGTGCGATAGTCTTGCTGCGAAATTAAGGATGATCTTTTGCGATCTTAATGGGTACCATGGCTTTGATTAAAGCGGGGTGTGGCAGGACACTCTTTATGGACTCACCTTTGTGGATGTTGGAAGTGTGGCCGCTTCCTATGAGAATATGAGCTGATTCTCTAGAGACATTCATTAAGTCCGGGATTTTAGCCCACGGCCAAAATGGGCACAACCGCAAGAGCTTGGCACTTGTTTTCTTCGGTTGAGGCATCAAGTGTGTGGCTGTTATTTCTGAATTGCATTCTTTGTTGGCGGTTCAAGACATTGCGTTCACCGTATCAACAAGCGATTCGGGTAACCTCTCACTAAGTTAAGGTTCAATCTTTGGGACACCTTAGCCTATTTTGTTGCCTTATGTTTTATCGTGTTTTATCGACATGTTTTATTATTCATGTGGGGGATTGTTAGAAAAAAAATGTTTTGTTTTAATCAAAAAATGCATGGACCATGTTTTGATCCCAAGACCTATTGCTCCTAGATGTTTTTTCATGTGAATGAATAAAACATTAGTCCCATATAGACTAAAACACTAAGAGTTTTAGACTTAAATAGCATTGGTTTAGCCTTAAGGGCATGGCCCTTTGGGTCTTTAGACCTTTGTGTATGGGGAAAGCCCTAGACTATGGCAAGGTTGCCTAAACCTTATTGCATTTCTTATTGCCTTTCCCGTTCGCGCGGTGCTTCGCACGAACGCACGCTCGCTCCTTCGGCTCGGCTGGGCGTGGGCGTGGGCGTGGGGGTGGGCGTGGGCGTGGGCGTGGGAGTGGGAGTGGGTGTGGGTTTATCCGACCCTTTCTTTTTACTGAAAATTTCCACTCGTTTCTCCCACACATGTAAATAATTTTATTCTTTGCCTTCTCGGTTTTGGATATCAAATGACCACTAGAATCATCTTTAGTCACACACGGTTAATTCTCACGCGTGAATTCTCTTAACTGTTTTCATCGTAAAGAATCTTTAATCTCACGCGTGTGGACACACTGTGCACTTTGTGAGAGATTTCTCGTCGAGAAGAATCTTGCCCGACAGATGCGTTTTTTTTTTCTTTGTTATTTTAACGGATGCTTTTTGCTTTTACTCGTGTCCGACAAATTGAACGCGTGATTTACGGATCTGTGTCTCAAACGTTCGAAATTCTTACCTATAAATACGAGTTAAGGCTTTCAGTTTTAAAGACATACCATTTCAGAACTCTTATCTTGAATTTCTCCTTCTTCTCTAATTATTTTCAGAAACTTAAGTTCTTATTCATATTTGTCTTAAAACTCGAGAAAACGTTCAGTTCTTTTCTCGAAACAAGTTGTAGTTTACAGAAACATAATTTTGTATAACTACTTCTTGATTTACAGAAATTTTAGTTCACAGAAATATAGTTTCTGAAACATAAAATTGTTTTTACATTACTCGAAACAATTTGTATTTTCAATTTGTGTTTTTGTTTTTATTTTTGTTGCCAAGTTCTAAGGGTTCTCTCTGTGTATGCTACACATAGAGGAGAACTAACGATAGTTGTATCTGGAGGTAGTTTGCTAATTGCTATAGCATCTCGGAGGAGTAGCGAGGCAATATTACCTTTAGCTCAGCGTATCTCATACGTGCCTCTACTAATTTTATTGAGTTATTTGTTACTACTATCGGTGTAATCTAAGTATTATTTCCCATTTGCATTCGATTATTGTAATTAATTCCAACAATCTAAAGGTAATATCGTGCCTTATTGTAATATTGTAATCTTGTAATATTCTTTGTTGTAAGAACATGGGAAAGAATCTGTAGAAAAACCACCAAAGTTCAGTGGTAAGGACTTTAAGAGATGGCAGTCTAAAATGCTATTCTTCCTAAACGACCAAAGGTTAGATGGATATGCTTTAGAAAAACCCTCGAGAAAACTTCATCGCCGTGGTAATGAAGATAAATTGGACAGGTGGAATAGGAAGAATTATTTGTGCAAGAATCATATTCTTAACTGTCTTGATGACTCCTTGTATGACTTCTATAATGCAAAAGAAGATTTTAATGCTTTTGATTTATGGGAAGCTCTAGAAGAAAAATATCATGCTGAAGCTGCTGGAAGTAAGAAGTTCTTGATGGCTAAGTTCTTAGAATACAACATGACTGACGAAAAGCCTGTGGTAGAACAGTTCGTCGAACTTCAACTCCTCATCAGCGAGATTCTACTTGAAGGCATGACTTTTGATGAAGCTCTACAAGTATCATTTTGTGATTGAAAAGCTTCCACCCTCATGGAGCGAATACAAGAGGAGGCTGCGACACAAGACTCGTGAAATCACCATGGTGGAGCTTGGCAAAAAGATCCAGGTTGAGGAGCTGATGTGCGGCAAGGACAAGAGCATGATCTTTGAGCAAAAACATGTCCAACAAAGCTCATGTTTTGGACGATAAAGCTGCTTCAAAGAAAACTCTGGAGAATCCAGCAAAATGGGTAATAGACGTAACAGACGTCGAAAACCCAGAGGTAACAATTTTAAGCCTAGAGGTGGTGTCACTAAGCACACCATCAAAGGCGACTGTTTTAATTGTGGTAACCTGGACATATGGCTAAAGACTGTAAGGCCCCTAAAAGGATCAAATATGATCCAAAGCAGAAAAATAAGGCAAACATAGTAGAGGACTCTGGATATTTCTTTGGCATGGTGTACGAAGTCGACCTTGTCTCTAGTATGACTAATGTGAGAGACTGGTGGCTTGATTCTGGAGCCACCAAGCATGTCTGTAAATTGAAATGCTTTCTCCTCTATGCCATAGTAGGAGATGATGAGAAATTGTTCATGGGAAATTCTTCCACCGCGAAAGTGGTGGGGAAAGGCAGGTCGAACTGAAGCTAACCGGGAAAAACTCTCGCATTGAATGGCGTATTCTACGTCCCAGGACATATGCAAAAATCTCATCTCGAAACCATCCTGCTAGGAAAAGGTTTTAAAATTGTTCTTTGAGTCCAATACTGTTGTGATTTCTAAGCATGGTGAATTCGTAGGAAAAGGTTATGTTACCGATAACATGATTAAGCTTAGTGTATCTCGATTTGAAATTGAATGTTAATGCATCTTCTTCTGTTTATGTTTGTGACTCCTCACATGTTTGGCATGATAGACTTGGGCATGTTAATTTCAAATCGCTAGAAAGACTTGCTAATTTAGGTTGCATACCAAAAATAAACTTTGATAAAAAACAAAGATGTGAAATCTGTGTTGAATCTAAATATGCAAGAAAACCATTTAATAAAAGTGTTGAACGTAGAACAGTTCCTTTGGAATTAATACACTCGGATTTAGGAGACTTGAAATCAACACCAACAAGAGGTGGTAGAAAATGGTATATCACTTTCATAGATGATTACTCACGATCTTTGTCGGGTTCATCTTCTTAGAAGTAAAGATGAGGCCTTAGAGGCTTTCAAGTTTTATAAACTTGAAGTAGAAAACCAAAAAGGAGTTAAGATTAAAACTCTTAGGTCGACCGTGGCGGTGAGTATGTGATACCCATAGGAGAGTTTTGTAAAAATAATGGAATCATTCATGAAACCACTGCACCATATTCACCTGAATCGAATGGTGTAGCCGAAAGAAAAAATAGAACACTCATAGATATGGTAAATGCTATGTTAACAAGTTCAGGGTTATCTTCGAACTTGTGGGAGGAAGCTATCCTCTCGGCATGCTATATTTTGAACCGAGTTCCATTTAAAAAATCAGATAAAACTCCCTACGAATTGTGGAATGGTAAACAACCTTCCTATGCATACTTTAAAGTGTGGGGGTGTTTGGCCAAGGTGGCCATTCCTCATCCCAAGAAAACTAAAATAGGTCCTAAAACAATTATTTGTGTTTTCATAGGATATCTGAGCATACAAATGCTCACGGGTTTATGGTCATCGATTCGACCACAATAACATTGGTCTGAACACCATAATGGAATCAGAGATCTTTGTGTTTTATGAACACATATTTCCTTTAAGGTCTGGACCTCGTAAAAGGGTCCATGATGATCTCCCGGATGTTCCATCGACTAGTCAAACTCCAACTTTGGAGTATGAGACTGAACCAAGAAGAAGTAAGAGGGTTAGAACTGAAACAAGTTTTGGCCCTGATTTTTTGACTCTTACGGTAGAGTCTGAACCCCAAACCTATAAGGAAGCTATGACTTCTCCAGAAGCTCCTTTTTGGGAAGAAGCTTCATTAAATGAATGGGAGTCCATTCAGCAAAATGAAACTTGGGAGCTTGTAGACTTGCCTCCTGGAAGTAAATCCATAGGTTGCAAATGGGTGTTCAAAAGGAAACTTAGAACAGATGGAACTATAGATAAATATAAAGCTAGGTTGGTAGCTAAAGGCTATAGACAACAGGAAGGAGTAGATTTCTTTGATACCTATTCACCAGTCTCTAGAATCACCTCGATTAGAATGTTGATTGCTATTGCTTCAATTTATGATTTGCATATACATCGAGATGGATGTTAAAGCTGCTTTTCTATATGGTGAATTGAATGAAGAAATTTATATGGATCAACTTTGAAGGCTTTATAGTAAAAGGTTATGAAAACAAAGTATGCAAGTTAAACAAATCTCTTTACGGTTTAAAACAAGCACCTAAACAAGTGGCATGAAAAATTTGATCATGTTATGATAACTAATGGTTTCAAGGTTAATGAATCGATAAATGTGTTTACATTAAATCTGTGTATGATTCTCATGTTATTGTTTGCCTATATGTTGATGATATGCTCATATTAGGCAGCAACCTTGATATTATTAATACCATTAAAAGCATGCTTAGAGATAATTTTGACATGAAAGACTTAGGCCCTACTGATGTAATCTTAGGGATGAAAATCAGAAAGACGTCGATGGATATAGTCTTAGTCAATCTCATTATCTTTGAAACCGTATTAAAGAGATTTAATTATGAAAATGCTAAACCTGCGTCTACTCCATTTGATCCCACTTGTAAATTGAAAAAGAACAAGGGTGAGGGTATTGATCAACTTGAGTATTCTCGCATTATTGGTAGTCTTATGTATCTTATGAACTGTACAAGACTGATATTGCTTACTCTGTGAGTAGATTAAGCGGTATACTTGCAACCCAGGGGCGGGATCACTGGAATGCTCTCTTGAGTTTTACGTTACACGAGAGGGACCTCAAACTATTGCTTAAGTTTTGGGAAGTATCTGCTGTCTTGGAAGGGTATTGTGATGCCAACTGGATATCAGACTCGAGAAGAGTGCAAATCTACTAGTGGGTACATCTTCTTGCTTGGAGGTGCGTCTGTCTCATGGAAGTCTACCAAACAGACATGTATAGCTAAATCCACTATGGAGTCGAGTTTATAGCCTTGGAAAAAGCTGGAGAGGAAGCTGAATGGATGCGATGTTTCTGGGAGGAATTCCACTCGGCCCAAGCCTGTGTCTTCAATTGCCATCCTTTGTGACAGTGATCTTGCTCTTGGTTGCGCAAAGAACAATGTATACAACGGAAAGTCTATACATATACGAAGAAGACATAAGACGGTGAAACAACTACTCTCTCTTGGTATTATCTCGATAGACTTTGTAAAATCCAAAGATAATCTTGCAGATCCTTTGACAAAAGGCTTAACCAGAGAGAAAGTTAAATTTACATCGAGGGGATGGGACTTAAGCTCATTGAATAAATCACCATGAAGGATACTCAACCTTGTGATTGGATTTCCAAGATCAAGGTTCAATGAGACAACTAATTTATGGTGATATTGAGAAAGCACTATCTTTGTCCCTCCCTATGGTGTAATCGTGCGATAGTCTTGCTGCAGAAATTAAGGATGATCTTTTGCGATCTTAATGGGTACCATGGCTTTGATTAAAGCGGGATGTGGCAGGACACTCTTTATGGACTCACCTTTGTGGATGTTGGAAGTGTGGCCGCTTCCTATGAGAATATGAGCTAATTCTCTAGAGACATTCATTAAGTCCGGGATTTTAGCCCACGGCCAAAATGGGCACAACCGCAAGAGCTTGGCATCTGTTTTCTTCGGTTGAGGCATCAAGTGTGGCTGTTATTTCTGAATTGCATTCTTTGTTGGCGGTTCAAGACATTGCGTTCACCGTATCAACAAGCGATTCGGGTAACCTCTCACTAAGTTAAGGTTCAATCTTTGGGACACCTTAGCCTATTTTGTTGCCTTATGTTTTATCGTGTTTTATCGACATGTTTTATTATTCATGTGGGGGATTGTTAGAAAAAAAAATGTTTTGTTTTAATCAAAAAATGCATGGACCATGTTTTGATCCCAAGACCTATTGCTCCCTAGATGTTTTTTCATGTGAATGAATAAAACATTAGTCCCATATAGACTAAAACACTAAGAGTTTTAGACTTAAATAGCATTGGTTTAGCCTTAAGGGCATGGCCCTTTGGGTCTTTAGACCTTTGTGTATGGGGAAAGCCCTAGACTATGGCAAGGTTGCCTAAACCTTATTGCATTTCTTATTGCCTTTCCCGTTCGCGCGGTGCTTCGCACGAAGCACTACGCTCGCTCGGCTCGGCTGGGGCTCGGCGTGGCGTGCGTGGGCGTGGGCGTGGGCGTGGGCGTGGGAGTGGGAGTGGGAGTGGGGTGTGGGTGTGGGTGTGGGTGTGGTGTGTGGGTTTATCCGACCCTTTCTTTTTTGAAAATTTCCACTCGTTTCTCACACATGTAAAGAATTTTATTCTATGCCTTCTCGGTTTTGGATATCCGATGACCACTAGAATCATCTTTAGTCACACACGGTTAATTCTCACGCGTGAATTCTCTTAACTGTTTTCATCGTAAAGAATCTTTAATCTCACGCGTGTGGACACCTGTGCACAGAGATTTCTCGTCGAGAAGAATCTTGCCCGACAGATGCGTTTTTTACTGTTATTTTAACGGATGCTTTTTGCTTTTACTCGTCCGACAAATTGAACGCGTGATTTACGGATCTGTGTCTCAAACGTTCGAATTCTTACCTATAAATACGAGTTAAGGCTTTCAGTTTAATGATATACCATTCAGAACTCTTATCTTCTGAATTTCTCCTTCTTCTCTAATTATTTTCAGAAACTTAAGTTCTTATTCATATTTGTCTTAAAACTCGAAAACGTTCGGTTCTTTTTGAAACAAGTTGTAGTTTACTGAAACATAATTTTGTATAACTACTTCTTGATTTACAGAATTTTAGTTCACGAAATATAGTTTTACGAAACATAAAATTGTTTTTACATTACTCGAAACAATTTGTATTTTCAATTTGTGTTTTTGTTTTTATTTTTTGTTGCCAAGTTCTAAGGGTTCTCTCTGTGTATGCTACACATAGAGGAGAACTAACGATAGTTGTATCCTGGAGGTAGTTTGCTAATTGCTATAGCATCTCAGAGGAGTAGCAGGCAATATTACCTTTAGCTCAGCGTATCTCATACGTGCCTCTACTAATTTTATTGAGTTATTTGTTACTACTATCAGTGTAATCTAAGTATTATTTCCCATTTGCATTCGATTATTGTAATTAATTCCAACATATATAGATCTTAACAAACACGCATTGTTTTAGATAGGGTAAAGATCAATAGTCTTTACTTATATTTTTAAGTTGTTCCGGGTAGCTAGTTTTACTGTATTAATATTACAACATCTTGGATTTTGTCATTATAATATGAATGTTTATATTTTTTCCTTATTTTTTAAGCCGGTTTGTTTTGGGTGATTGATTTTGATATAGATTTTGTTTAAATCTATGCAGCTGGAATTCAAGACAGATACATCTTAAGAGGGGGAGTTGCAAGATAGCATGTCACGGCATAGATGCAGGCCGGGAAATCGTCTCCCCATGCTCTACGGCAGGAACGAATCGATTCTTCAGATGCGAATATTGAAGCCCACATTAGCAAGAAGTCAAAGATAAATGAAGATGAATAGAAGCCCAAGCATTCCTTTTAATTCCATTCTTCTGAAACTCGATCTGTTCTCTGGTTTCTTCCAAGATATGTTTCGAGATTGTTAGTCTCGAAAACTATATGCGTTTTATACTGTTCTATAACTACCTACATAGGACTGACCAAAATTCAATAGTCACACATTATTTTCGCCTCACCTAACGAACCTAAAACTATATTTTATTCCCCTCCTCTGAAGCATGCAGATTCTTTATGAGAATGTTGGTCGTACTCGGCTGTAATTGATTTTATATGAAAACACAGAATGTGTGTAAATGCTATATCAAGTTTCAGTTTGATTTGATGATGAAAATTTCTTCCTGTAATGCAAATGCGTTTCTTGGATTTTTGTGCGAATTCGATATTAACACTGACAAGTTCATTGGTTTACCACTTCCTGAAGAAACTATGATATGTCCAGAAGAGAAATTTGATGTCCAAGTAGTGCTGGGAGATTCCCTTTGTTTAATTTGTGATGTCTGGATGATTAGGCAGTCCAAATAACTATCTCAGAAACAGCACGGGACTTGACACTGAAAATACAGATTTGGGCATACCATGTCAGAAACATAACAGAGACTTCTGGTTTGTGTTCTTGGAGCTTGAACAGTCAACGCTTCACCTCTGCAAAAAAACAACAGCTTCAGACTTACTGCAGAATTATAGAGCTCGATCAATTTGGAAGAAAAAAAACAACTTAGTGCATCAACCTAGAGTCATTCTTCTTGTATACTGAAACTGGAATAGATGGACAGAGCTACAGCTCCAGCTCACAGTCGACTGCAAGATATAAGCATAGTGAACTAGCTATGAAACAAAATTGTGAAGTTACCTTAGTGCTTGAGCAATGAAATCCATCATCAATATTCAGGTGAAGTCCGTAGGTATTGAAGATCCAAGCAATGCTGGATTTCTGTTACAGAACCAAATTATAAGAGAGTGAGGAAGAGCAATAATACGTGCAATATTTGTACTAAAAGTAACAGGTACATCTAGTAGAGCACCTGTGCCGTGCTGCCTGTGACAATCAAGTTTCAGCTACACGTTTTCCCTCATCATAGCAACTCCTGACACTGGAAATACAAGACATAATATCAGACTAAAGCTTTGTGTGCATCCACCTAACAAACAAACCCTTTCTATTCTACCAATCAAGCATCAATAGCTCGCAGAAGAAGAATCTGTGGTCCTTCGTTATCATGAGTTGCAGCAGCAAGGTAGTTCTTCTTCTTCGTCACTTCCTTGGAAAACCCTTTGTCTACAACACCTCCAAAAAGTGCGACCATAAGGGCGTTCATGACATCCTGTGGGAAATTAGAACCCCCGTTCAGAGATCCTTAAAAGGATTTCAACTGTCCAACACTGCAACCTTTTATATTCCCTTGGATCTTCTTAACTAGTTGTTTGTGAGCACCAATGCCAGCTGACTTGCCGTTTTCAGTTACAGTGGAAGATTTTGCTTCAGGTTCATCATTGGCAGCAGCATCCGAACCATTAGTAGGAGCTGCAGCTTTCTTTGCAGCAGGTTTAGGCTTTCCCTTTTTAGCCTCGACTGTGGTAAGCATAACCATGTCAGCTGTGACAGCACTCAATTCAGCTGATATTCATTTTTCTATCTGAGTCAGTGTGTCTGTCTATCTGAGTCAGTGTCTCTATCTCTATCTGAGTCAGTCTATCCACTAACGGAGATCCACGTGTGTACTTCTAAGTGGTCTCCTGTTTTCTCTTATGAGCTGTTGACAGCTGTTAACGGTATCTTGAGTTACCGTTATGTTAGTCGGTCATATATAATTGTGTACCTTCTTCTCTTGTTTAGTAATGAAAAATATCTGATCATTTTCCTTTCAACTATGGTATCAGATTGAAAACCAGAATCTTCACCTGGTTTTCATGGTTCGATCTTCTTCCGCTGATATTCATTATGTATCTTCATTATCAAATCTTGTGAATCTTTAAACTATACATTCAATTTCTAATCCTGTTTTTCAGATTTAATGTCTCGACTCATTGATTCTCATGTTCCTTCCATTACTTCGGTTCCTCTTCATACTCTGGCAAACATCATTCCTCTGAAGCTTCGGGATGATAATTTCTTAACATGGAAGTCGTTAATTACTCCAGTTCTTCGTAAATTTCATGTGCTTGGCTATGTTGATGGATCAACTCCTTGTCCTGCTCAGTTCATTCCATCTAGCACTAGATCTGGTCCAACTATGAATCCAAATTATGCTATTTGGCAAGATGAAGATACATGTGTTCTTCTTCTTCTCAATGCCTCAATTTCTGCTTCTGTAATTGTTCATGTTGCTGATTGTTCTACCTCCAAGGATTTATGGGATAATCTTCAAAAACGGTTTGGTGCCTCTTCTTCTGCTCATACTATTCAATTACGCACACAGTTACAAAATGTAAGATTAGGCTCTTCCAAGGTATCTACATACATTTCTGAAATTGAACGCATCTCAAATCAATTAGCTGCTTGTGGTTCTCGAATCTCTGATGATGAGTTGCTTGTTACTGTTCTTGGTGGTCTTGGACCGGATTATCATGCTTTTGCTACATCCATTAGGATTCACTCTCCTCCTGTAACATTTGGAGAATTACATAGTTTGGTTCTTAGTGAGGAGATCATTCTGACTGAAAGAAATGCTTCTCTCAAAGATGATGCAGAATCTAAAGCTTTTCTTGCTTCTTCCTCACAAGGTACCTATAGAAGCTTTCATCCTCCTTACAATTCTAATTTTCGTGGTCGTGGTCGTGGTTTTGCTTTTCGAGGTGGTTTTACTCATTCTTCTCACCAGAATGTTCGACATACTACTTCTACTGCTGGTGCTTTACCCAGACCACATGCTCCTCCGCATAGAGTTATTTGTCAAATTTGCTCAAAGCCTGGTCACTCTGCAATTGAATGTTTTCAACGCATGAATTTTGCCTATCAAGGCAGAGAACCTCCACAAAATTTATCATCCATGCTTGCAAGTGCAAACATTCTTGGTGAAAATCCATGGTATATGGATTCTGGTGCTACTCATCATCTGACTTACAGTATGGATGATTTCACGCCTTCTACTTCTTATGATGGTGAAGCACAGATTTCTACTGCTAATGGTGAAGGTATGAATATTTCTCACATTAGTAATTCACAAATTTCTCTCCAGGACAAGTCTTTTTCTCTGCACAATATACTTCATGTCCCTCAATGTGCACAAAACTTGATTTCTGTACACAAATTTACTAGTGAAAATAACTGTTCACTCACATTCACTCCTTATGATTATGTTGCAAAGGATCTTCTCTCACAGAAGACATTATTCAAGGGGATCAATAAAGGTGGTTTATATCCTCTTCACTGCAATGTTCAACCTACTTCTACAACTTCACCAATAGCCTTGTCATGTGTCAAGACATCAATTCATACTTGGCACAAAAGACTAGGCCATCTATATTTTCATACTATGAATAAAGTGTGTAGACAATTACACGTGCCTTTTTCTTTACATGAGCCTTTGTTCTGTAATGATTGTAAGTGTGCTAGAAGCCATAAGCAACCCTTTATGCTATCCAGTTCTGTTAGTACTGCTCCATTGCAATTATTACATTTGGATATTTGGGGTCCTGCACCAATTGTATCTGTTTCTGGTTATCGCTTTTATGCTAATATAGTTGATGATTTTACCAAATTTTGTTGGATTTATCCTCTTGCTGCTAAGTCTGATTTCAAGGTTGTCTTCTTTCATTTCAAAGCTTTTGTTGAGAATCTATTTTCCACCAAAATTAAGACTCTCAGAACTGATGGAGGTGGAGAGTTTGTTAATACTGAATTAGGTGGTTTTCTTCAAGCTCATGGTGTTAGTCATGAGTTGACTTGTCCCCATACACCAGAGCAAAATGGTGTGGCAGAGTCCAAGCATCGCCATTTGATAGAAATCACTAGAGCCTTTTTGATTCAATCTGGAGTGCCTGATAAGTTTTGGGTAGAAGCTTTAACAGCATCTAATTATGTCATCAACAGGCTTCCTACTAGGTCATTACAAATGCTTTGTCCTTATGAAGCTCTATACACTAAGTCTCCAGATTATCCTTTCTTGAAGACTTTTGGTTGTCTTTGTTTCCCATGGCTTTGACCTTACACCAAAAGTAAACTAGAACCCCGAAGTAAGCCTTGTGTATTTCTTGGATACATCAATCATCAGAAGGGTTATCGATGCTTAGATATGAGTTCTGGTAAGATCTATGTATCCAGACATGTTGACTTTAATGAAGAGCAGTTTCCTTTTATTTCTGCTGGATTATGCTCTCCGTGCACATTGGAAATGCTTCATTCTGCTATTTCGGATACTTTTTCCAATACAACTCATGATATTATACTTTCAGGTGTTTCTTCTTCCACAACATCTTCTTCGGCGGGTGTATCTCCAGCAGTGAGTTCTATTCTTACTGATACTTCATCTTCAGTTGTTCCTTTTAATGAAGCTAGTATTTCAACTCATTCTATGACTACCAGATCTCAACATGGTATCTACAGACCTAAAGTTTATCTTGCTACTAAACATCCTCTTTCTGAAGCTCACTTGGATATTCTCAATACTTCTGTTCCTACTACTTTTGCTCAAGCTAACAAACATCCAAAGTGGCAAGTTGCACTCCAGAATGAACACAAAGCCTTACAGGATGCTGGCACTTATTCTTTAGTACCTCCAGATGCCTCTCAAAATGTGGTTGGTTGCAAATGGGTCTTTAAGCTCAAAGAAAATGCTGATGGATCTATCGACAAGTTTAAGGCTCGACTAGTCGCAAAAGGGTTTAGCCAGTTGGAAGGTCTTGACTATCATGACACTTTTAGTCCTGTGGTAAAACCCACAACTATTAGGCTTGTTCTTTCTCTTGCTGTGAATAATAATTGGTCTCTCAAGAAACTTGATGTCTCTAATGCTTTCCTGCATGGCTCTCTCAAGGAAGATGTATTCATGCAACAGCCTCCTGGATTTGTTGACCCAGATCATCCTACTTATGTCTGTAAGTTGCATAAATCATTATATGGCCTAAAACAAGCCCCCAGGGCTTGGTATGAGAGGTTAGTTGATGTTCTTCTTGAACTTGGGTTTGTTCCTTCATTAGATGATTCTTCTCTCTTTGTTCATTTTATTGATAATCAGCTTACTATCATATTGGTATATGTTGATGATATCATCATTACTGGTAGTTCTTCTTCCTTCTGTGATGACATTATTTCTCAACTACAAACTGTTTTTCCAGTGAAGGATTTGGGGTCTCTCCATTATTTTCTTGGTCTTGAGGTAAAACGATCTGATAAAGGTTTATTTCTTTATCAAACCAAATATGCTTTGGATTTACTTCAGAAGACTAATATGATAGGGGTCAAACCATGTTCTACACCTTGCCCTGCATTTTTTAAACTCAGCAAAGATGATGGTACTTTACTTCATAATCCAACTGAGTTTCGATCTATTATTGGAGCCCTTCAATATCTGACATGGACTCGCCCAGAGATATGCTTTGCAGTCAATCAGGTGTGCCAGTTTATGCACTCTCCTACTACTTCTCACTTGTTAGCTGCCAAGCAAATTTTACGCTACATCAAGGGGACTTTGGATCATGACATCTTTTTTGGCAAGAGTTTTGCAGTTTTACAAGGTTTTACTGATGCAGATTGGGCAGGAGATCCAGACACTAGACGCTCCACTAGTGTCTACTGTGTCTTTTTTGGAGGGAATCCTATATCTTGGTCTTCTAGGAAACAAGATACCATTGCACGATCCATCACTGAGGCTGAATATCGATCTCTAGCTTCTACTGCTGCTGAAGTAGTATGGTTATGCCATCTCCTTCGAGATTTACACATCTTTGTTTCTGAGGCTCCTACTATTTTGTGTGACAATAAGAGTTCCATTGCCTTGGCCTCTAATCCTGTGTTTCATAGTCGTATAAAACACTTAGCCCTTGATTTTCACTTTGTTCGTGAGATGGTACACAATGATACTTTGAAGCTGCAGTATATATCCACTGATGCTCAAGTAGATGATGTTCTTACCAAGGGCTTAGCTGGTCCCATATTTGCATTCTTAAAGGACAAGCTTCAGGTGTTGAAACCACCTTTGCTTGAGGGAGGGTAATTGAGCTGATATTCATTTTTCTATCTGAGTCAGTGTGTCTGTCTATCTGAGTCAGTGTATGTATCTCTATCTGAGTCAGTCTGTCCACTAACGGAGATCCACGTGTGTACTTCTAAGTGGTCTCCTGTTTTCTCTTATGAGCTGTTGACAGCTGTTAACGGTATCTTGAGTTACCGTTATGTTAGTCGGTCATATATAACTGTGTACCTTCTTCTCTTGTTTAGTAATGAAAAATATCTGATCATTTTCCTTTCAACTAAATTCTTCTTGTATACGTTTTCGAGCTGCTTCCAATGATGTATCAGTAGCCCACTGCACATCATCATCTACCTCCCCTTCCTCCTCATGTGCAACATTGTCATCAGCTGCTTCACCTTTTTTAGTCTTTCTTTCTCAACCCTCCGCATTGCCTTGTTCTTATCTTTTCCTCCCTTATTTTTCTCAGGAGGATTCTTCACTATGAAAGCTGTGAGCTTGTCTCTTACGTCAACATCAGAAACAAAACCACAGGCAGCACATTTCAGTTGGATCATCTTGGTTTTGGTAATAATAACCTCAGTCTCAGGGTTCCCACATCCATAGCACTGCACAAACTTCTTAATGAAGTTTTCAAGAAAACCAGCAAGCTTAGCAGTGTCATGGGAACCATTCACAAGTGCCATTCTACCTTTTTAATCAAATTTGGACTGTACACCAAGCTCATCACCAAAATATTTGGTGGTGTATGACGCAGGCCTGGCCAATGCTTTTGCTATGCCAACCATGTTTACCACATTAGTCCTTGTGCCATTTCCACGACCTTCAATCTTCGTTAACATCCTTGGCATCTTGTACCTGTAAAACGCATCATCGCTGTTACCAGCACCTATGTTCTGCATAGGCCTGCACAAGAAACCGGCCGGGCCGAGCAACCGCGCCGAAATCGGGGAAACCGGAGCCGAACCGTGCTAAACCGAAATCAACGGCTTAGATAACGACATCAAATATTTAGAACCGTTGATCCTCGGCTCGGTCAACGGTATTAGTATAAAAACCGGCCGAATTGTGCCGAAAAAACCGACTCATGTTAGCAATTGATCGAACTTATCCTTGCCATCCATTTTTTGTATAAATTCTTATGTTTGACTAAACCCTAGAGAAATTTAATCACTTCTTCTTCTTTTTTGCTTTGTTCATCTTCTCTGCCACTCTTCTCTTCCCTCTCACTGTCTCATCTCACCACCACCACCCATAGCAATTACCTTCGTCTCCAGTCACCACAAAATAAAATGATCTCTATGTAATTAGGGAAAATTGGAAAAATGCCCCAAAATGGGGTGCAATGTTGAAAAACTTCCCCAACGTTAAAAATAGTTGGAAAAATGCCCCACTGTTAGAAAAACCAGTTAAGTCCACATGTGTGGTCTCTCACGTGCGATAAAAAGACAAAAATACCCACCTCCGTTAAGATCTTTCCATGTATGCTAATCATCCAACGGACCTAGAGAAGGACCATAGGCACGTGAAAGGCACGTGATACACTTATAGTTACTAAAACACTATTATCTTTTCACGTTATTACTTCTGTGTCCTTCCTCCCAGATTTCTCCACGTCGCTGGTGTCCTACCATCTGGCCGTCGATTCTTAACACTTTCAGAGCACGTGATTCCCGATAGGCAACACCAGTGATTTACCTCAACTCAACATTCTTCAATCTTTTTTCATATGATTAAGTGTTAAATTAACACTAATTTCCAATCATATACATATGCAGTCAGAAATTGGATTTTATGCAATGAAATTGAAACACAACTGTAGTAGCGTAGACATTTGCAAGTATGTAAAAGCAAGATAACAGCAAGTGTTTTCACCTTTCTTCTCAAAAAATAACCTCAAACAGTTGTCTCCATTAAAATGAAGCCTTCTTCGCATTATAATTATATCTTACTTACATCAGAAGATATTACATATCCTTACAAAATGGAGAGCTACTTGATCCAAAAATAAATAAAAAATCTTGCCACAATCAGGCATGATGAAACAGATTACGCAATGACCACCTCCCACAGCGCACATAAATCACCCGAACGTACAGAAAACCAACCACCTCGCCGATTCCCAGTCAATCATCAACCCAATACCCCCAGTTTACGTACTTTTTTGGCATACCTTGAAACAAATTATAAAGAGAACAAGTTATAAAGGGAATGAATGGAATGGTGAACTTAATCAAATTAGATAAAAAGCCAGTCTTCCGCACGAAGCGATGAGTAGCGTAAAGATGTTAGTGGGTAGTTTGGACTGTACTACGAACACTAATAGTAAAATGAAATAAGATATGACAGACACTAATAGTACTTGTACTCAAAGAAAAAGAGTATAAACTAGAGATATATCCAATAATTCTAATTCAGTGAATTTTACTTCACCATAGTTGTTTGATCAGCTCTACCCTGTACTCTTTTCTTCTTATTTTAATTAAACCCCTAACTAGAAATTTCAGTGTTCTGGCATGTTGGTCCAGCCAACAATCTTAGGGAAACATACTTTTATGCAGTGATATTGAAACAGATTTGGATAGTAAAGAAACCCTAAATGTTAATTTTACAATCACGAATTCACAATTTCAATGGCGATTTCCATTAAACTCTAAATTACAAAACACCTTGAAAACTCTAATTTTATGTAAATCCTAAAATTAAAATTTCTTCCAAATGAAAATTAACACAACACATCATGTAACTCAACCAAAAAAAACAATTGGGTAATATTAACTTACTGGTTTCCACGATCGAATCAACCCCAATCGTCTTCTTCTTCAACTTTTTTCGTCTGCAACTATCTCTTAAACATTTTCCCGAGATTGGAATCACTGAAACGGTAAAGGGATAGATTCTTAATCATGAATAATTCATATAAACATTATCATCTATCTAAAATCATCAACGTACCTCATCTTTTCCCCTTCTTTCAACCCTTCTTTCTCTTCTCCCGTCTGTTTCTTTATCTTCAGATCCAGAAATAAAAATTAAGTTTGTTTGACCAAATGCGGTGGCCGACATACCTCCCATGTATGGTTACTCGTATGTGGTGGCCGACATAAAAAACCATAAGGTGGCGACACATCTCACCGTCAAATAATCCTTCGCATACGTGGCAGCATCTTAGCGGGTGAGGATATTTCTGTATTTTTTTAGCACGTGAGCACATGTGGAGTTAACAGCTATTTCTCACAGTGGGGAATTTTTCCAACTCTTTTTAACGTTGGTGCACTTTTCCAAGATTGTTGTCCAAATTGGGGCAGTTTTCCAATTTTCCCATGTAATTAACCAATAAGATTTTTGTTTGTCTTACCATCAACAGCCACCCCCACCACTTCTATCACCATCAATAGATCTAACCACCACCTTATTTTTCCTACATCTTCTTCTATTTCTTTTTATTAATGGGTTTTACTCAAACAAGAAATTATTCATGGATTTGAGTAAGTTTTCAAGTAATCAGTTATAAAATGGGATTTGGATGTTGTGGATTATTGAAATTGATATTTGTAATTATGATGAATAGAATTTATCAATTACTTTGAAGTTTAATTTATCGTAAAAATTGTGTATATGTGATGTGATTTTGAGATGAATTTAGATAGATTTGAATTAGGTTATCATTTTTTAAAGTTTAGATTGCATGAATTAAATTAGGATTTTGTTGTAACTTCAATAGTCTTATTTATAATGGGTGATCATGTCCAACATCATCAGAATTATCAAATGGGAAAATTGATCTTCTTACTTTGTGTGTGAACCATCCTCAAATTGGTAAATACCGTTCAAAACCGGTACCGAACCGTGTCGATTCAGATCGGTTTAAAACCGAACCGAAAGGTGGCCGGCTCGGCTACGGTTTCAATTCTGGAAACCGACATATGGTCGGCTCGGTGGATGGTTTTGGTCAAAAACCGAGACGACCGGCCGATGTGCAGGCCTAGTTCTACAACGCCATCCTTCAAATATGAACAGAGTGTGTGATATTAGAGAGAAGAATAATAATCTTCCTTTGTGATTTCTTCTTCGTTCGGACATAGAGGCTTGGAATTGAAACACCCTCTACTTTGTGAGATAGGTTAATCTTCCTACAAGAATAACAAGTGAGAATACTCAGTAAGGTAATTGGAGAAGTTAAATATAGTCAGAAACACACTCTGGCAGTACATTTAGTCATATAGGTATAAAATCACAACAAACTATACAAGAGATAGCCACCCAAAGATCGCGTAACAATCCAAAAAAAGGGTTTAGTCAAAACAATGGTGAAAACATCTATAATCACAAGGATGAGCATGTTATAAATCAATGTTTATTTACTAAGATGCCCTCGTGTCTAAGATTATGGTTTCTATCCCTATAAATAGAGACATAAACCCTTGTAATTATACAGATTAATAAGATTTCTCTCTCTTCTTCCCCTTTATTTTATGTCTCCTTCTCCCTTTTTATAGTTTACAATACGTCATCAACACGCTCCCAATCGAGCTATATCTATAGAGGAAGAAAATGGCGTCTTGAGATTTTGGCCGCATACGACAGCAGCAGAAAACAAAACAGAGAAGCTCTCAATCAAATACTTTGTTTAATACATGTTTTTTTTTATTTAATCTTAGAGAGATGTGGTCTGTTTTATTCTAAAAATAATCTCTATTCATCGTTTTATTCTCTTTTGCATGTTCTGGGATGATCAAATCCAAACGGCCTTGTCCATTGTAGCTATGGAGCTGGCTCCCGCGGTCCCACCCACCAAATCGGTTAGCTTCCTCGGCTACTAAGAGTTTTGGATCCACTCCACTGACACCTTGGTCTTTGGATTGATGGTTAGAATACAGTACTCTTAACCTTTAATAACACAATATGTTTCTTGTGTGTATCAATCTGTTTGACCGTATCAGGTAGAACAACTAGTTTTATTTTATTTTTTATTTTTTTCTGTCAATTTTCCTTCTCGATTATTTATATTTATTTTTGTATGAACTCAAATGTTTGATTATTTAATCAGTCCATCAATCCGGTCTTATTTGACAGATCCTTGTTCTCTATTATCCACAATCGTGGATTTGTCTTTGAGGCCACATATATGTCCTCGCCATTGTGGCTTATTCCTCTTGGATGGATTTTATATCATCGATGCACCAATTTTTATTTTTGGATGCAATTTAAATTCCGTTATTTAGTTTTTAAAAGGAGATGGCGCTGGATTGATTATGCCAGATAGATTTACTTTTTCTCTTCTAATCTTTTACATAGAGAAAAAGAAAATTCATCCAAAGGTGGTTTATAGTTTCTATTCCTTTAATGAAATTATAATCACCAAATTAAAATTGGTGTCATCGCCAATTTTTATTGTTATTACGGTAATTAATCACATGCATGGTTCATGAACCTCCGACCAATTTACTTCGGCATCTTTGTCCATTGGAAAAATATCATGTGATTTATCATAAGGTTTATATTTATTTGCCAGAAACCGTAATTCGATAATAAGAATTCCCACAAAATGGAATTTTTTTTCTTCTTTCCATATGCGATGTTTAAAACGACATCTTTTAATTTGTCGAAGATTTTGATTAATCGTTCCCATAAGAGAGAAAATATATTGGCATGTTTTTTAAATTTTTGCCAATATGGTACGATTTCGAAAACCTATGGTTTTATCAAATAATAAACCATTGGTTTCTATTCCTTTAAAGAAACTATTCATCAACCATAACATGGTGTTTTTGCAAGAAAAATAATGATTTACGGTTTCTTTATCTTCTTAAAAAGAAACTTTCTCTCAATCAATCCCAAAAGGGTTGAAATCGTTATTCGTAATATTTGCAAATACCAGTGAATAAAAAATTGCTGCATTCTTGAGGGATATCGAGCAATTTTAATTTTTTCGATTTAATAATCTCTGAAATTGTTTTTGGACCGTTCAAATTGATGTTGAGATACGGTAGGACATAAAAGATCAGTGGGTGCGCTTTATTCCAATATAGCAGCGAGTGGATCACATTATAAGTCGGAAATTTTAAGAACGATAAACCATATGAGTGGGTATGCATACCCTTATCAAAGTGGACCACTATAGCCGAAAACTTGGTAAGAACATTTGTCCTAAGATTCCTTTGGAAAATTCCCAAAACTTTAAACAAACCTGTTTTGGCATATTGTATGCATAACCTGGCTCTAAGATCGAATCCACAGCAGTGGACTACTATAAGTCGGAAACTTAATCCATGTAAGTGGTCAAACACGAAACAAACCATATTAAAACATATTATATGCTTAAGAAAAATACTGTGGATGGACTTAGAAGTCGGAAACGGTGAATCCATCCATTTGCATTATTCCTTCAGAATATTCCACGAAACTTTAAAACAAAACTTATTTTGGTGTATGGTAACAACGATGAATTCATCCATTTTATAGGTAAGATTTCCTTCAATCAATCAAGCTCTTATTTTTGGATGGGCTAAGGAAACACACATGTGTTGACCTCACTGGGGTATCTCCTTTGGTAGGCATTGGACATGGCATTAAGTCGGGCAAGCGGTGCTAAAGGCTGCCTCGGAGTAGATATCGAAGCATGAGAAAGCGTGTGTTGACAATGGGCATGCTTTTATCTCCTTCGCTTTTGATACTTTTGGTTATTTTGTGAAGCATTCTTAAAGAGGGTCCAGAAAGTCATGCACAACAATGTCATGACTCCTGGCAGAATTTTATTTTTAGTAGAATAGGGTTTGCTATCCAAAATGGAATTTTTTCTTCTTTCCATATGCGATGTTTAAAACGTCGGAAAACATCAATTTTTAATTTGTCGAAGATTTTGATTAATCGTTCCCATAAGAGAGAAAATATATTGGCATGTTTTTTAAATTTTTGCCAATATGGTACGATTTCGAAAACCTATGGTTTTATCAAATAATAAACCATTGGTTTCTATCCCTTTAAAGAAACTATTCATCAACCATAACATGGTGTTTTTGCAAGAAAAATAATGATTGTTAGCCAATATTGATCTTAATTTAATTTTCTTTTGAAAAAAAAGTGTCTGCAATTTCATTTTAAAGTGAATAATTATCTCGTCGGCCCTATAGGGCATGATTTTAGTTTTATTTTGGAGATTTGTTTGCGTATTTTCCATGCTTTTTGTGTTAATTGTTTTTTTTTTTTTTTATTATTCCAAAAATAATCCATGTTTGATGGTGAATATGTAGGTCTACTAAGACTACATTTTCATTATGTCAAAAGACAGGTTTCATTATGAGTATATATGTCTTCGAATTAATCGGATAATACTTTACGAAACTTGTTTTTCGATTTTATGAGATGAAAATATATCCTCCATAATCAGGGGGAGACTATACACTACCATCAAAAGTTGGTGTTAATTAACTTCAATGTTATATCAGTTTCTCTCCCATCATGATCAAATTAAAAAAGGTTGTTATTGATTAGGCGTAAAATGTCTCATTTGCTTTTATATAAGCTTTTGCCTCTATAAGAGGAAAGCCCAGTCACATCTAGAAAAATAAGTAGCGTTCCGTAAGAAGCTATTGGTAGTGCTCCAATTGAGTGTACCAAAAACACGATTCACATTCTCAAAGTTATTATCTCTCATTTGAATATAAGGAGATTATAATGCCCGTGGGCGCTGGTGCCAGTGATTCTGTGAATATTGTTTTCAGTATATGCATACACTTGAGAATTTCGTGGGATCGTGATAAGCTAAATATTGTCGAATATTCATTTATAGTAGCTACTCAAATAAATGATAGTGGTTTCGAACCCCTTTGCAAAGGAATGTCGACATATGTGATTGGTTGGCATACAATCCAAATTAGGTTGGATTAGTTTCTCAATTAATGCAATTTTTGGATCCAATACTTAACACTTTAAAAATGTCAAGCCTATTAATTACAGGCTAGTGTAGTCATAATGCGTTATATGAGAAATTTTTCGTTGTAAAAACTATTTGAGGGTTTTATTTTTTTCTCAAACCCCGGGATTGGTTTAATAATTTTTCTCTTTATATGATGCATTTGGCGTGGTAGTCTTTGAATGACTCGTATGTATCTATATTCGTATTTGTAATCCTTGTAGGATTCAAATTATATTTTGGAAGCCACTTGACTCAATTATCAGGTTTAACAATACTTTAAGTGTTTTTAGAAATTTGGTACACAACCAAAAATCCGGATTAATTAGTTGATGATTTCAACGTTACAAGTCTCTTAAGGAGTCCTTAAAAACACTAAAATCCACGCTTTGGCAGCATAAATTCTATTTTTATTTCTTAAATCTGCAGTTAGAATTACGCTAGCTTAAACTTGTCTTTGAGGTAGACTAGAGTTATGATTTTGATGCTCGTTTTCTGTCATACTCAAATAGTTGAGTTGGCATCCATAAATCGTTAAAAGTTGTACTCTTTTTCCTTCGTTTAAGGTTTTGTCCTACGTGGTTTTCCTGACAAGGTTTTAACGAGGCAACATCTCACTGAGGTTCAATTTTGTTTCAAAATGTTGATATTTGTTCTATTTTTCCTTCATCCAATTTTTTCCCATTGGGTTTTTACTGGAAAGATTTTAGTGAGGCAACTTAATTCAACATGGTGGTCATCCATGGGGGATTTGTATGATTTCGGTTATTTGGTGGATTCCCACCATTAACTAGGTCATTTTGTTAGAAAAAATCAACATAACAAGCCCTTAGTAATTTGGATGTGATTCCAATCCACATAAGGTATGACCATAAATTCAGTTTTGTTTATTTATGGTAATTTATCTACATCTTGGATCTATGTTAAAGAAACTACATAAACAACTTCTACAAATCATCTCGGAAAGCTATCAACCCATGACGCAAGTTCTCAATAAGTTGAAGAAAAATGTAGACTCTGCAAAAGTATTAATCGAAGACGATACTGCTTGTGCAACACAAAAGAAGACTTCATCAACTATATGATATCTTCATGAAAGCACAACAATCATCTGCATTCAACGAATTCTCTCACTGAAATTGGGATGTCTTAAGTCAAAGATTTGCAAGCCAAGAATATACTGAAGTACTTATCAGGGGGAGCACCATTATACAAGGTGCATTCTACTGGACTTATCGCGTTGTACTCTTTTTCCTTCGTCGAGGTTTTGTCCCACTGGGTTTTTCCTTGTCAAGGTTTTAACGAGGCAACATATGCGTGTCCAACACTGTCCGAGTCTTTACATGCTTATACAATTTCAGGTTTTTCTCTTTTGAGTTTTCCTGCTATGTTTATAATAACTTAGCCATAGTGTTCATCAGGGGGAGTGTTATAAATCAATGTTTATTTTCTAAGATGCCCTTGTGTCTAAGATTAGGGTTTCTTCTATCCCTATAAATAGAGACATAAACCCTCGTAATTATACAGATTAATAAGATTTCTCTCTCTCTTCTTCCCCTTTATTTTATGTCTCCTTCTCCCTTTTTCTAGTTTACAATAGAGCTTATCTTTTTGCATTTATATTGAGATATTTTATTAATTTCTATAAATGAATAAGATATTTTATTTATAAAAATAAATCACACATAATTATACTGAGATATTTTATTAATTTTTATAAATGAATAAGATATTTTTTTTATAAAAATAAATCACACACAAAAGGAAAGGAAATCAAATATCATTATATAAATGAATTTGATCATACATCTTGTGATGATTGATCTTCTCCATCACACATATAGAATTCGTATATTTTATTGGTTAAAACAATGTTGAGAATTACTCCATTAACATGTTGGATTATCGTATTGATAATATTTGTTAATCAAGGATCAGTTAAAGGAAGAATGGTAAACAACGTAATAATCAAAACCATTAAGGTGAAGTAATATTTTTATTTACATACATTTGATATCAGGATTTTTTATGTTCTCATACGTACTTATCTCGTTGATTTTTATTTTCCAGGTTGATAAAACAGAGATCATTGATTGTTATGATATACACAGACAACCTAGTCTTAACCATCCTTTGCTTTATAACCATACGATACAGGTTTAGTACATATTTTTACGTATTTTTCCTTATAATATAAATATGTATATCGGCTCATAAGAAATTACTTAATTTTTATTGTTATGAAATAGATGAGACCAAGTTCTTACCCAAAAGGAATGAAATCAAGTGATTTAGGAACGTTTCAACTTGAACAAACATGGCATAAGTATGGATCATGTCCAGAAGGATCTATCCCTATTCGGAGGAAAGAAAAAAATTACAATTCCACATTTTTGCGCAAACATCATTATCCAAGACTATCACCTACATCACAATCAAACAACATTACATATAATTATACGATCCGCGAGGTATATTATCAAAAAAAATTTGTACGTGTAAATATTTAGATTTAGTTATTAAGATATGTGTTTTTACAGTACGCTATAATTAAGGCACGAGGTAATTTTCTTGGAGCACGAGCACAAATAAATCTTTGGGAACCATTTACTGAAACATATGATATGAGTACGTCTCAAATCTGGATTGCATCTGGTGAATCCCAAAATCTCAGTACTCTCAATACTATTGAAGTTGGATGGCATGTAAGTTATTCATTCAAATTTATGTGTAAATGAATTTATAAACTTTTCGGGGGCACAATATAATTTTCAAATATGTTTGTAATTAGGTGTCCCAAGACATATATGGTGACGACCAACCAAGACTTTTCGCACACTGGACAGTAAGTATTGTTATTTGTTTTATATGAATGTCATGGTGATGAGGATGTCTTGGAAGGACATCTATTGTTATTTAGAATTGATTCTTTAAAAAATCGAAGACTTAATTGTTTTTTCCTGCTAGACGGACGGATACTCGAGGACGGGATGCTTCAACCTCCTTTGCGATGGTTTTGTGCAGACATCGTCAGATTTTTCTCTTGGTTGTAATTTCACGGAGGTGTCAACTTTTAATGGAGACCAAAAGGATGCCGGATTCGGTATTCTAAAGGTATGTGAGTAAATGTGACCAAATCTTTAAACCATTATCAACTTAGATCCTAAAATAAACATTGAATAACTTGGCAGGACCGAAGTAACGGACATTGGTGGGTACTAATGCAAGGTCTTCCAGTAGGTTATTATCCAAGCGCTCTCTTTACGGAATTATCAAAAACAACAACATCAGTACGATGGGGGGGAGAAATTATTAATAATGATAATATAGGAAAACATACTTCAACTCAAATGGGTAGTGGCCATTTGCCTTCTAAAGGTGGTTTGAAAACATCGAGTTATTTTAATTGGGTTCAAGTATTTGATTTAAATAACACATCCAAGGAACCTAAACATGTTGTGAAAGATGTAACAAATCCAGACTGCTATGATTTGGAAATTGACAGTGACCATTATAGTACAAATGGTTACGGATTTTATTACGGAGGTCCGGGTTATAATGATAAATGTCAATAATAAAGCTTATTATCCCTCCTTCCCAAGAAAAATGAGGTTTTTCCTTTATAAATTTTATGATAATGGTTACTTTATTGAATACTAGCCCTTAACCCATGCCGTACGGCACGGGCCATGATGTTGGTTCATTTTTAATATATCGTATAATTTGTGCCTCGAATACTTATCAACTCCTTATGATTTAATATGGGTTTGTCATAAAAATAGTCGGGATTTTCCTCTCTCTTTTTCTTATTTTTTTCCTTTAATATTTTAGTGCCGGAGATTTGCTCAAACGAAAGAAATATAATCTTAACTTCCAAACAATTTTTTATATAGGTTCATTACTTATAATAAGATAATGCTCTACATGAACATGGAAGTTTAAATATTTTTTGGAAATATGTCGTCAGCAGCGCTCATCTCAGTGAAATCAACTAATCAATATCATCCATAAAAGTCTCGCCATGCTCCTATTTAGCTCCAGCTAACTCATTTATCATGGTCATGTTGTCGATCCTCCAAATAAGCAGAGAATATATTTTTTTTTGCATCGAACGGATGATACAAACTCTCCAATGTTACATGATTTTCCCGTAATATTTCAACACCCATCAGATGACAATGTTTAAAATGTGTACCAATTACCTTTTCAAAGGGATTGTATATATGCAAACCTCTGCCATTAAATCTTCAACAAAGTATTTTGCCCAACAGTTCGTCTTAACGAAGTCTTTGGTAACTTCAAAAATCTTGGACATTTTGTCACTTCCATATGTTCCTACCTTCACTTGGAATACAATCTGGCGACACATTACCTCCTATTTCAAATTTATAGGTTGTCAATAGATCCTTTACCAAAAGTTGACATCTTCTACATTGAAAATTTATAAAAAAACATTATGGTATTGTGGATTGTTTCTTTCTAAGATTGTAGTTTTCCAAATTGGCCTCTTCAAGTCCCACGACTTTCTAAGTTTATATATCATGTTTGTTTTTAACATTTTAGTTAGCCATATTATGTTTGTTACCAACTTTAAACTTGATGTCATCTTCTACTGTGAACTTTATGTGATTTCAGAATCGAAATAGGTATACCTCTTTCATTCGTATCAAGTAATCCATCGTATATCCCAACAATTCCTTTGTTTTACCGTTTTCGGACCATCGGTAGCCATTATTATCAAACGCAATATGTCTAATTTTTGTTGATGTTATGTATTTGCAATGTTCATTTTTCTTAAATAAATAGATTGTGGAAAAACTAAAAAAAAAAAAAAACATAAGTATTTCATCGGGTCTAAGTTACTATATCCAAAATACTCCGGACACTGCTTCTGGTTCCTTGTTTCCTCAAATTCATCGTTTCATTCTATACAGTACATGCAACACCAATCATTTGCGAAGTGAGCTATTTGCACAAGTGTGGTCAATGTATCCCTTACTTGTAATAATAATAACAACACGTCAATTTTTTTCAAGGCGTCCAGTTGTAAATGGTATGAATATAATGGGTTTTAATTGTACCTCAATCTTAGATATCACATTCTTCTCACATAACATAGCAATTTAGGAAGCACAAATCTTGACCACTCTTTACATAGGCAGAGTTAGCAAAACTATGTTTTAAAATTGTCTTACGTGGAAATTATTATTAATCCATATTTTAGTCGGCTCCTATCGAAGACGATCTAATTATTCCTATAGAAAGTTAACCTTAAATTTTTGACCTTATTTCTTGACCAAATTATTGAAGTATTTACAGTTATGTTCTGCTTTGTGTGATCTACCCATCTGTATCTACTCTACCTTCTAACCCAGTGAATAAAACCTATACATATTGATCCGTAATTTGATATTATTGATTTGTAATCAAGAGGCCGCATGATTTGAGAATGTAAAATATTTTATAAACATAGGAGGCGATATTTAGATTTATGATTTAGAGTTTTTTATGATGATTTTGATGAACGAACAAATATTTTCAAACTGTTGTTGTCTTTGTAGGTAGCGCGAAACAACTCGACATTGATGGTCTTTCAGGGGAAAAAATGTAATAGAGAGAGCGATAATGTTCTCTTACGCGGGCACACCAATTGCCTTTATATAATATGGATACTGTTTCAGTGATCCAAAAGTCATGATCATATTGTCTTATACGTTCTGGTATCATCCTCGAAATATTATTTTTTTGTCCTTATCAATATATGGTGCTAAAAACAACCAATTACATCTTTCACAATACAATATTGCATATTTTGTGGAGATTTTTTTTTTTACTCGATCAATAAAACTCACTAAAAAGCAAAAACTATTATTATCCACTATTATTACCAACACCCACCACCATAAAAACCATCCACTGCCACTATTTCTTCCACCAATAGTAATGTTACCGCCTCCACCATTCACAAACACCCGCCACCGTTTATACTAACCCTACTTCCACTACCACCATTAGAATTAATATAGCTTTTAGCACAATTATTTATTAATAAAATTATGTATTTATGTTAGATTATTGAATGGACATTTATAATAGAAATTTAATTAATCATTATAAACAATCAATGAGACATTAATTAATAAAGTATTTAGAAATGGTTAAGTTAAACAAACCCCAGCGATAAATTTATCTTTGTCAAGGACAAATCCTGACCACTCTTTACATAGACAAATCGATAATAAATAATTTCATATGTTCTGATCTTGATTTGTGTCGTTGGTTTAGTTATTACATAGCATGGCAATTGATTGCACCAATTTTTTTAAATGGACATGTGTTTTATCGAGTTTATTTTAACATTAGAATGATCAACCACGTTTTATACTTTATAATATAACGTTACATATGTTGTGGCATTACAAAATTAGAATAATATGTTTTTGTTCACCAATACCCGTCACCACCATAGAACCATATGAATCCTTTTTTTTATCCACCGCCACCTAGTGGCAGAGCCAAGGGTTGACTAACCTGTCTCTAACCCCTTAAATTTTTAATAACTACATGATTTTTTTAGTTTATTTTATAAATAGTACTTTGTCCATATATATTTATGGTTTAGTCCACCAAAATTTACATGTTTCTTTTTTTTTTTAAAGTAGGCCTCCTCAATGTCAATTTTTGACTCCACCATCACTAACGCCCACCCCATGTAGGTTGTTAGACGCAATTCTAATTTTCAATCACAAATGCCATGTATAAGGTTTAGATTGAACAAAATGTCCTCAATTGATTGGTTTCATTATTATTTTTTCCATGTATATATTCTTTTTTGTATTGCAGTCAATTTTATTTTAACATTAAAAAATCATGGTTTATACGATATAATACCAAAGATAACAGGAGTACCATTTGGGTGATCCAACTACGATCATGAAAATATTATCTTGTATGATATCATCCCGGAAATATATGGTACCTTCCTTTATCAAAAGTGTTAAAAACAACCAACCACATCTTTCACACTACGATGTTATCAATTTTGTAACGAAAACATAAAATTAATATTGTCCATCACTACTCACCATCACTCACCATCACTACTTCTTCCACCACAAACCAGGAGCGAAGCCAGGATTTTGAGGAAAGAGGGAGAAAACACTCTTGGCAAATTGGATACATGTGAAAAATGGACTTCGTGTCCCATTTTATGATAAAAGAACAAAATAAATATAATTGTGCTTGGCGCCGCCCTTAACCACCACTAATCTTTCGGCCTCCACCTCTTCTACTACTCATTGTCGCCAAAAATGTCTATTGATATTATTTATCAAAATTACTTATTAATAGAAAACATATATTAATAAGAAAACATTTATATTATTTATTAAATATTATAATTAATTAAGAAAACATTTATAATTAAAAAATGATTAGTCATTTATTATGAGCAATTAGCGAAACACTAATTAATAAAACACTTTATAAAAAGTTCGAGTTTGTGGTCACAAGTTCGAATTCGCCTGCGAGCATAGTTTTGCTTGTCGCTCGGCTTCCCTCTACCGATGTGTAATGTTATGTTGAATTGATATTTTTTTTAATCATAAATATCCGAAATTAAGTAGTAGTTTTCTTTAAAAATAAATAATAAAAAATAAAAAATGAATATATTGTTTATTATGTGCAATTAGTGAAACACTAATTAATAAAGAAATTATGGTATTTTAGTTGAACAAACCACCACTGTTGATTTCAAACCTCCCTGTTATAATTTTAAATTTCCTTATCCCGACTTGAGTATTCATTTTATACTAATGAAGAGGGTTTTTTCTTTTTTTCGAGGAAAAACGTTATATTGAGAAAAAGGAAAAAAAACTGCCGAAGGAAGAGTACAACACCGAGCCAAAAAGCCAAACAAACAAACTAACCAAAGCACTAGCAGAAAAGCTAATCAGAAAAACAGACGCCCAATCAGGAAACTACTAATTTTGCACAACAGTCTCCCAATTATGAATAACTTGACTGCTATCTACATACCGGAAAGTATTTGTATCGCATCTCCAAAGAACAAGGGATTGTTTTACATGGACAATAACTTCTTCCACGGTTTTATGTCTTCCACCGAAAACTATGTTGTTCCGTTCCTTCCACACACTCCAGATGATTGCAAAATGGAGGATATTCCAAATATGCTTACTCTTTCCAGTGAAAACATTATTATCCCAGGCTTCTAACAATTGCAGCACAGTTCCTGGCAAAGTCCAGGGAGCTCCCAATGACTTCAAGAAGTAATCCCACATTTTAAATGTGAAAGAACAGTACGGGAAAAATAGTAATCTACAACTGTAACTTCACAACTCGTATATTTAAGGTTGTGAAAGGTGGTATGTTTGACAACTTTTGTCAAACAAAAGTTGTCAAAGTATAAAAACGTCCAACTCTTAGGACCAAAGAGGAACAAAGAGTCGTGATGAGAATTAAAATCACAACGTTTTTGTGAAAAGAGTAGTGACTACCTTTAGACTTTAACAACTCATCTCGTTAAGGTAGTGAATAACTCTACGACAACACTTATAAGGGTTGTTGAAGATAAAAAAAATTATCTTTTGGAAAAATGGTGTTTGAGAGATTCGAACACAAGCCTACTAGGTGTTAGCACAATCCCTTAACCATTCTTCCTTCCTCTCAATATTAGTAGTTTTGTCTTCTTTTTTTTATTATTACTACCACAACCCTTATAAGAGTTGTAAAAAAAATGAAAAAAAAATGAGGCTCAGGTGAGATGAGTCGAACCGGAGCCTCTTGTGTCCAGTGAGGTATTCCAACCATATTACCTTTATTGGAAATAAGTGCAATAAATGAAATCTGTCTTCATCTAAAGACTATGAAAATGACCATATTACCCTTCTTGAAAATACACGCAATAAATATTATGGAGACTGTGAAAATGACCATATTACCCTTATTAGAAATAAGTGCAATAAATAGTATGGAGACCGGAAAAATGACCATATTACCCTTATCGAAAATAAGTAAAGTAAATGTTACAGACTGTGAAAATGACCATATTACCCTTATTAGAAAAACACGCAATAAATATTATGGAGACTGTGAAAATGACCATATTACCCTTATTAGAAATAAGTGCAATAAAAAGTATGGAGACTGGGAAAATGACCATATTACCCTTATCGAAAATAAGTGAAGTAAATGTTAGAGACTGTGAAAATGATCATATTACCCTTATTAGAAAAAGAGCAATAAATATTATGCAGAATGTGAAAATGACCATCCTACCCTTATCAAAAATAGGTAAAGTAAATGTTACAGACTGTGAAAATGACCATATTATCCTTATTGGAAAAAAGTGCAATAAATATTATGGAGACTGTGAATATGACCAAATTACCTTTATCGAAAATAACTAAAGTAATTCTTACAGACTGTGAAAATGACCATATTGCCCTTATTGGAAATAACTACAATAAATATTATGAAGACTTTGAAAAATGACCAGACTACCCTTATCGAAAAAAAAAGTAGAATAAATATTACAGACTGTGAAAATGACCATAATAAGGGTAATATGGTCATTTTCACAGTATGTAATATTTACTCTACCTATTTCCGATAAGGGTAGTCCGGTCATTTTCAGAATCGGCAATATTTACTTTACTTATTATCGATAAGGGTAGTCTGGTCATTTTCACGATCCTGTAATATTTGTGACACTTTTTTCCAATAAGGGTAATATGGTCATTTTCATAGTCTATAATATTTACCTTATTTATTTTCAATAAGGGTAGTTTGGTCATTTTCACAGTCTCCATAATATTTATTGCACTTATTTCCAATAAGGGTATTATGGTCATTTTCACAGTCCGTAATATTTACTTTACCTATTTTTGATAAGGGTAGGATGGTCATTTTTCCTGGTCTCCGTAATATTTATTGCACTTTTTCTAATAAGGGTAATATGGTTATTTTCACTGTCTGTAAGAATCACTTCACCTATTTCTGATAAGGGTAGTATAGTCATTTTCACAGTCTCCGTAATATTTATTGCACTTTTCTAAAAAGGGTAATATGGTCATTTTCACAATCGGTAACATTTACTTTACTTATTTACGATAAGGGTTTTATGGTCATTTTCACTGTCTCCATAGTATTTATTGCCCTTTTTTCCAATAAGGTTAATATGGTCATTTTCATAGTCTATAATATTTACCTTATTTATTTTCAATAAGGGTAGTTTGGTCATTTTCACAGTCTCCATAATATTTATTGCACTTTTTCCAATAAGGGTAATATGCTCATTTTCACAATCGGTAACATTTACTTTACTTATTTCTGATAAGGGTAGTATGGTCATTTTCAAAGTCTCCATAACATTTATTGCACTTTTTTCCAATAAGGGTAATATGGTCATTTTCACAGTCTGTAAGAATTACTTTACTTATTTCTGATAAGGGTAGTATGGTCATTTTCATTGTCTCCATAATATTTGTTCCACCTTTTCCAATAAGGGTAATATGGTCATTTTCACAGTCTATAAGAATTACTTTACTTATTTCCGATAAGGGTAGTATGATCATTTTCACTGTCTCCATAATATTTGTTCCACCTTTTCCAATAAGGGTAATATGGTCATTTTCACAGTCTGTAAGAATTACTTTACTTATTTCCGATAAGGGTAGTATGGTCATTTTCACAATCACCATTACATTTATTGCACTTTTTTCCAATAAGGGTAATACGGTCATTTTCGCAGTCTGTGATATTCAATTCTGATATATGTCGTCTTCAGTTCATCCGAAAGAAAAACTCAGGTTTAATTCTAGTAATTTTTGAACCTGTGATCGATGTTCAATTCTGATATATTTAGTCTTCAGTTCATCCAAACGAGAAACTAAGGTCTAACTCTAGTAATTTTTGAACTTGTGATGTTCAATTCTGATATATTTAGTCTTCAGTTCATCCCAACGAGAAACTCAGGTCTAAATGTAGTAATCTTTGAACCTGTGATGTTTAATTCTGATATATTTCGTCATTTTTTTGCACTTTTTTCCATGATATTTATTGCACTTTTTTCGAATATGGGTAATATGGTCATTTTCACAGTATGTAATATTTACTTTATTTATATTCAATAATGGTATTTTGGTCATTTTCACAATCTCCATAATATTTATTGCACTTTTTTCCGATAAGGGTAATATGGTACTCCACTCACGGCCAGGTTTCGATCTTGGGGAATATTCCTAAGGAATCTTACCTGTAAATGGATGGATTTCATCGTTTTTACGAAATTTCGGACTTATAGTAGTCCACTGACAGCCAGGTTTCGATCTCGGAGCCAGGGTTTGCATACAATATGCTAGAATAAGGTTTGTTTAATGTTTCGGGGAATATTCCAAAGGAATATTACCTGTAAATGGATGGATTTCATCGTTGTTACGAAATTTCGGACTTATAGTAGTCCACTGACGTCCATGTTTCGATCTCGGAGCCAGGGTTTGCATACAATATGCCAGTATATGGTTGGTTTAATATTTCGGGGAATATTCCAAAGGAATCTTACCTGTAAATGGATGGATTTCATCGTTCTTACGAAATTTCGGACTTATAGTAGTCCACTGACAACCAGGTTTCGATCTCGGAGCCAGAGTTTGCATTCAATATGCCAGAATAGGGTTTGTTTAATGTTTCGGGGAATATTCCGAAGGAATCTTACCTGTAAATGGATGGATTCATCGTTCTTATGAAGTTTCCGACTTATAGTAGTCCACTCACGGCCAGGTTTCGATCTCGGAGCCAGGGTTTTCATACAATATGCCAGAATAGGGTTGGTTTAATGTTTCGGGGAATATCCCAAAGGAATCTTACCTGTAAATGGATGCATTTCATCGTTCTTACGAAATTTCGGACTTATAGTAGTCCACTGACAACCAGGTTTCGATCTCGGAACCAGGGTTTGCATACAATATGCCAGAATAGGGTTGGTTTAATGTTTCGAGGAATATTACAAAGGAATCTTACCTGTAAATGGATGGATTTCATCGTTCTTACGAAATTTCGGACTTATAGTAGTCCACTGACAACCAGGTTTCGATCTCGGAGCCAGGGTTTGCATACAATATGCCAGAATATGGTTTGTTTAATGCTTCGGGGAATATCCCTAAGGAATCTTTCATGTAAATGGATGGATTCATCGTTCTTACCAAGTTTCCGACTTATAATAGGCCACTCCCGGCCAGGTTTCGATCTCGGAGCCAGGGTTTGCATACAATATGCCAGAATAGGGTTGATTTAATGTTTCGGGGAATATTCCGAAGGAATCTTACCTGTAAATGGATGGATTCATCGTTTTTATGAAATTTCAGACTTATAATAGTCCACTGACGGCCAGGTTTCAATCTCAGAGCCAGGGTTTGCATACAATATGCTAGAATAGGGTTTGTTTAATATTTCGGGGAATATGAATCTTACCTGTAAATGGATGGATGGATTCATCGTTCTTATGAAATTTCCAACTTATAGTAGTCCACTGATGGCCAGGTTTCGATCTCGGAGCCAGGGTTTGCATACAATATTCTATAATAGGGTTTGTTTAATGTTTTAGGAATATTCCAAAGGAATCTTACCTGTAAATGGATGGATTCATCGTTCTTACGAAGTTTCCGACTTATAGTAGTCCACTCACGGCCAGGTTTAGATCTCAGACTCAGGGTATGCATACAATGTGCCAGAATATGGTTTGTTTGATGTTCCGGGGAATATTCCGAACGAATCTTAGATGTAAATGGATGTATTAATCGTTCTTACGAAGTTTCCGACTTAGAGTAGTCCACTCCCGGCCAGGTTTCGATCTCAGAGCCATGGTATGCATAAGATATGCCTGAATATGGTTTCTTTAAGGTTTCGAGGAATATTATGAAGGAATCTTACATGTAAATGGATGGATTCATCGTTCTTACGAAGTTTCCGACTTATAGTAGTCCACTCACGTCCAGGTTTCGATCTCGAAGCCAGGGTTTGCATACAATATGCCAGAATATGGTTTGTTTGATGTTCCAGGGAATATTACGAAGGAATCTTACCTGTAAATGGATGTATTTATCGTTCTTACGAAGTTTCCGACTTATAGTAGTCAACTGGCGTCCAGGTTTCAAGCTAGGAGCCTCTCAGAGCTTCTTGGTTCACAGTTTCTATGCCGTTATATTTATCGATTTCGATGATGTATTTTGCTAAGTTTGAAGTCAGAACCCTCTCAGAGCTTCTTGGTTCACGGTTTCTATGCGACTAGTCGAAATTCAAACCGGAAGCACAAAGAGAAAGCACAAAAACACAAAGAAACACACCAATTATCGAATTCATTTTTCATTTTCCCTATTCATTCTTATACGTTTTTTGGATTTTTTTTATATCAAAATGTCGATAACAATGTCCTAAATTTATTAATTTTTTTTTTGGATTTTATTTTCATGTCGAAGGTTGATAACAAAACCGAATACAGCACAAAGAGAAACACACATGTTTGTCAATCTGTATGACTATCCCAAATACAATCTCACCCGTCAGATCTTTTCTTAATCCGTATGAGGGTATCAAACGAAACGTGGGCCGTCGATCATTTTAATTTTCATTCTTAGTTATATATCTCCATTTCTTGATTGAATCGACCCATCTTAGTTTTCATCCGCAATTTCTAGTGAAAATCATCACAACCTCAGTCACGGAAACTCATCAATCAAACGAAACCCAACTTCAATTCGTAATCTGCTAATGATTTATTCTTTCACTGATTCAATCTCAGAACCACTTTCAATTCTTCATTCAACATCTAACCTAGCCATAAGAATCATACCTCTCCATCCCTGAACATCGAATCAACAACAAAAAATTCATTATCTCCTCCATCTCTGATCAAAGTTTCTTAATTATGGGTTCGATTTGTGGAATTGGTGTTGTTGCTGCTAGAAATCAAGATGAATGGTGAACTGCAGTTAGGGTTTGAAAGAGAAATTGGAGATGAATATTTTCACTGAACTGTAGGTGGAATTGATTACAGAAAATAAGGAATTGAAATGGGTGATGTCGGATAAGTAGAGAAGAACTAAAGGAATTGAAATCTGGATCATCGATGGTTTGTGTTTGACCTAAGAGATGAAATTTAGGGTTTAATTACTGAGAATCGAGAGATGATTGAGAAGAATTAGGTGATGGGTTTCTGTGGTTCTTCTTCAAGGATGAGAAGACTAAGAACTGGTGTTGTTTTGATGGGGTTGAAATCGATTTCAGAGACAAAGAGTAGGAATTTGATGGGGGGTTTGAACTCGGTTTCAGAGACAAAGAGTAGGAATTCGTTTGTTCAAACCAATCAACAAGCAGATGGTATTCATCCATAGCCACATGGGGAAGCAATTTTTCTCGCTCAAATCAATCAACAAGCAGATGCTCAAATCAACCTCTGTCGTAGAAAAATTCATCCCTAACCCAAGTTTCCTAATCTTCAATTGCTTCAATTTTCATAAACCAATTGAACAGGTGAATACCCAATTTTCATTTCAGTTTACAACAAGAAGACTCTCTCTCGTTACTTGGGTTTGTTATTTGTATAATATTTTGATTAATTTTTACATTTTGATTAAATTTAGTCCAGATTTATTTGAAAATTTTGATTAATTTGTCTAGATTAAAGAAAGGATGTCAATCTTACTTCTATTATTCCCTGAAGATCATAACTTTGATTCATTATCTGGGTTAATTTTTAAGGCGTCAGTTTATCCCTTCAACCCAAGCTTTGGTTCGCACGGTGGGTCAAAATGGCATTGTTCCCATTTCCCACTTTTTGGCATTATTAGAATTTATTTTAAATGGAAATGAAGTCGGCTACACTCTCATTGTTTCTTTCCTCCGCAAGTTTTCATCTCAGGTGATGATCACTTTTGCCGTCTCAACTTTGAACCAGAAACTAAACGGAGGTCAGGTGAAGAAAATGAAATGAAGGTAAATGATAAGTACTATGATCTTCTTCACTAACCCTTCGTACACCTCTGCTTAACAAAAATTTCCTAATTTCCTAATTTATTTTTGAATTGAGATTTGATTTTTCTTAAAGGTAAGGTATTTATCATAATGGTGTCAGTGGTATGAAATCTTTTGACTAAATTATGTGATGTTGCTGTGGTTGATGGGTATGTGGTATATTCAAGTTTTGAAGGGAAATGGAGTGTGTAGAAGTTGCTTCCTTGACTGATGACAGCACCACCAGATCATGGCACACAAACTATTTGAATAATAGCCTGAATGAACTCCTGTGCAATTTCAAACTCATTTGTTGTTAGATGAATCTGTGTACAGGGGTTGCTGCTACAATTGGTTAGATGGATATGGGTTTCAAATTGGTGAATATTCGGTGGAGTTTCAAGGCTAAAACTCAGTTGAGAATAGAGAAAGATAAACTCCAACAGAAGCAGGGAAAGGTTGTGTTGATTTGTGACCATGTTCAGTAGTTGAAGAGTTTCGAACGGTGCAGCTTTAGATGATGAATCTACAGTCGAATTGGTGCCGCAACTACTAAGAATGTTTTGATCTTAATGAGTGATACTGGTGGTGGTCATAGAGCTTCTGCTGAAGATATTCCTGATGCTTTTATACTCGAATTCGGCGATGAATATCGGGTAATTTTCTGTAATTTCACCTTCTTTTCTTCTTACTTTCTCATCATTTTCATTTTGATTTTCAAATTTTGTTGATTTCTTGTACAAAAACCATGGATTTTACATGGTTTATGTGTTTGGATCGATTACTGTTAATTGATTTTTTATTTTTTTTACAAGAGTTGAAAAAAAGAGACGAATGGTGAAAGTTTTCTGTTACTTATGCAAATATGTGATGGAAAATTTAACGGAAGTTCTGTGTGACTGCTTGATTTGGTAATGAAAAAAAGAGGAAATGGGTTATGAATTGAACAGTAGAACTGATTTCTGCCGTCGACAAACTAAAAAGAGGCTATCCACTTAAATAAATTAAACGGTCTTGATCTATAAGAAAGTTAGGACAGAGTTGAACATCCACCATCTTAGGCATTATTTTATAACTAGTAATTGAGTTTTTGGCATCATGAATGGTTGCGTCTATTATTCTTTTGATCTTTTTAGTTTGTTGAGTATGCAAGTGACACAAGGCGTTGTTGTTTTTGACAGTGCCAATATCAATAGTCGCATCTTTTAAAAATATTAAAGCCCTTTTAGCGGGCATGCTCAACTAGCTTTTGTTCTCAAGAAGTCTTCAAAGCTTGCAAATGGTTAGATTGATTTAATTGTTTTCAGTAATCATAACCTGCACTTTAAAATCACTTTTAGAGTCTAATTCGCATGGTGTTTTGGTGTTGAAATTTGCAGGTTGCAAGTGAAGCTGCTCAACAAGGTCAAGTGGCACAACCTGAGAATGCAAATGATATAGATCCTGAATTCCTAGCAGTCCCCCCTCCAAATATCCGTGCATAGGTGAGGTTTTCATACAACAGCAGGCTCAGAGATTGCACTGTTCCCAGGAACTGGAAGGGCAACCTGTTGAAATGGATACCGTTTCTATTATTGCCACATTCCCTGCTTAATTAAGAGAAGAGGTGCAGCCAAATGATTGTTTTGATTGTTTTGTGCATGTTGGACTAATATCTGGATAAACTTTTATCTACTTCATAATTTATTAAAAAAAAATTGGACCAAGTTTTCAGGAGTTCCTCCCTTGGTGTCTTGACGTATTCTTGAAAATCTCACCTACTTGGCTCGAAATCATCGAAATGTGGTAAAGCTTTTGCTCCAACACGAGATGCCTCGTTCTCCTGCAAGAGAGTTGCATAGATCTAATCAGGGGCGTGGAAAAGTTGTGATGGTTATGGAAGAAGATGATAAGCAACATCAGGAAGGGGATGCATCGTTTTTCTTGCTTTTGAGTTTGTTGAATCTTCCACTTTATGCGAGGACTCGAGAGACTTTTATGTGTTCGAATGATATTTTGAATGAATCATGTAAGGTTGTGAATGATCTACAACTGCTTTTGTGAATGAATGCTGTGACCAATTTCATTTTATTTTTTTTCACAAATGAAAAATAACCACAACTGCTATGAAGAATTGTCTAAGAAGTGAGTTACAACTCAAACAAAAGTTGTCAAGGCAACGACATACAACTGTAATCATAGTTGTCAAAGAATTCCTATACAACTCTAACCGTAGTTGCCAACGAATTATTTATAACCCCAACAAGTGTAGTGTAGGAGTTATTTTCACAACCCAGGTAAGAGTTGTGTTATGCGTCAAGATATAATTTTAAAAGACTTTGACAACTGACAAAAGCATTGTACAAAACTAAACTACAACTATGTTTACGACTCTAGCTGAAGAGTTGTATAGATTTGAGGACCTTCTACAACCCCCCCAACCCCCCCCTTATGCAACCTATGGAAAAACGTTGTCGTACATGTACGACAACTGATTTTTGGGGTTGTAGATTACTATTTTTCCCGTAGATCATCAAATGGTCCGATGTCTCCAAAGCTTCATTACATAACGAGCAGGCCGTGTCTTCCAACTCAACACCACGGTTCCAAAGAATTGCTCTAGTAGGAAGTGAACCGTGGCATATAGCCCAAACAAGAAAGCTAGCTTTAGGAGGGATATATTTTCTCCACAAAAACTTAGAAAATGCAGCATTTGGCACGTCTCCCGCCAAAAATTCATAGCAAAACTTGTTATTATAATTAAGAACAAAATCTACCTGATCTTCTTCTTCCACCAGGTTGGGAGAAGCACCAATATCACGTCTCAACAGGTCCCATTCCAACTGCTCGTTGGCGTTTAGATGGTGTCTAAAATTTCCATGCCATTCCCCATTTCTGATCATCTGAGCTATCGAGTCATGCTTTCGAATGCAGGCTTTAAATATTACCGGGAAAATATCCTTTAAATAACCCACACCATTCCACCGATCCAACCAGAATCTAACTCCTTTACCATTTCGAATTTTGAACGTCACCAAAGAATAAATTTCAGGGACCAACCTAGTAACATTGTGCCATAAGCTCCTTCCTTGGGTAGAGTTGTCATGAACCGGCAAAATCAGATCAGCATCAGCCTTCGTCTTTTGTTGAATTATAGTTCTCCACAACGCCTTCTTTTGTTTTGTATATCTGCAAATCCACTTAACGAGTAACGTCTTGTTGATAATGCGGAAATTCTTCACACCTAATCCTCCTTGTTCTTTGGTTAAATTGATCTTGTCCCACTTTACCCAAACCATTTTCCTACGCCCTTCAACCACACCCCAAAGAAAGTTTCTCATCAACTTTATCATTTTCTTCTCCACACCGACTGGAAAATGAAAGAGAGATAAGAAATAGATCGGTAAGCTAGCAAGGCAGCTCTTGATAAGCACAAGTCTACCCGCTTTATTCAAAAATTTCTTCTTCCAATTTGCTAGCTTTTGAGCCATCTTTTCTAAAACCGAATCCCAAATTGAATTTCTTCTCGAAGTAGCTCCAATGGGCATGCCAAGATATTTGATTGGCAAAATCTCAGTTCTACAACCGAGCTCCTTAGATAACTCTCCAATAACTTCATCCGCACCAACACTAATCATAGTGATTTTATCCAGATTAAGTTTCATACCCGTAATAGACTCAAACATAGCCAAAATTATGAAAAGTCTAGTTACCTCATTCTCATTAGCATCAATAAAAATGAGAGTATCATCCGCAAACTATAAATGAGAAATCATGCTCCCCGCTTCTGCAACTTTGAACCCAGTAATATGACCCCGTTGAATAACGTCATTTATCAACTTGCCCAAAATTTCAACCACGAGAAGAAAAAGATACGGAGAAAGGGAGTCGCCTTGTCTTAAAGCTTTAGTCGATTTGAATCTATCCGTGGAACCCCATTAACCAGGACCGAGAGATGATAAGAAGTGAATAAGTTTATGAATTTTTGATATATCTCGATTATTATGTAAAGTCTATTCAGTTATTTCACGCTGTCGTAAGTTGAACGAACAAAAATTTAGGATTGGAGTTTCCTCTTGCATACTTAGAGTTTTTCTCGATCACAAAAAAGGAAATAAGAAAAAGAAAAAAAATCATTTTAATCAACACCTGGGGTTGGACTGTACATCAAAGTTTGACTTTTTTTCTTTATGTTATCCTTTATATTAATTGAGAAAGAGCAAAATGTGTTAAAATTTTCCATCTGCATGCCCATGTCGTAATGGACTATAAATTTTACCACGAATGATAAAGCTCAGAGCATTAGCAAGTGTTAAAATTTGGCATATAGGAAACTTGGTTTTGCAGTATGTTCAATGAAATCAATTACTCTTCTGAACTAACAAGGAATGAAACAAACAATTGAATATTTTGTACCGAAAGAATAGTCGTTGCATAGAGAAAGATGGAAGAACAACTTAAGAGTTAAATCTGAATTTGACCCCGCCACAGTTGTGGAAGAGTATAACGTTGTAAAATATAATCTCCGATAGATTCCTTGGTGCCCTGTGCTAAAAATTATTATTCTGAATTCATTCTAAATGGTGCACAGTACACATGTAATTGATAGTTTAAAATAAACTGTACAGTGAAATATGTACACTGCTGACCCAAGTATTAAACTGTCTGAAACTGCACGATTTATAAGGTTTGATAGCAGGATTATTGGGGATGAATCAACTTCCTGAAGCTAAGTTGACCTGGGATCATAATCAGGTGCCTCGCCAAAAAAAAAAAAAAAAAAAACCTGCCTCAAAAACTTGCATTTTATTTTTCGTGTTAACTAGTAATATTTTCCATCAGTAGTAATTCAGTATACTTGGCATTTAGCAAATCTCTTCTTTTTTCTTTGACAAAAATCCAAGCTGCTGCTTCTTCTTCTAAAACAAGAAAATGATGAATATAGAGTTCGGATATGCATCATGCATGACTAACCTAAAACCAAAGGATTAGGTACATGATGCAAAAGGTGATGACCATTCACGCAAAGGAAATGTACTATCCGCTCTATTTCTCTTTCTCGACCTCCACTTTTGATCTATAGCTAGCTAAAATCCTATATATACATATTCTCTGTGTCTAGAAAAGCAGATACATTCATTACTGCTTTGGTTTAATAAAGGATTGGGGTATACATGAGAGACGAGATCGAGCTAGCAATGATTGTTTTGGAGTTGGATCTTAACAAATAGGCACTGTTTTAGCAAGGGTATACAGATTGCTAGTCTTTACTTCTTCTTTTTTTTCCCTCCGGATAGCTAGTTTTACGGTATCTTAATCGAGTATTATTTATTACAGCATCTTGGAGTGTTATTATAAGAATCTCTATCTTTTTTTCTTTATTTGTCAAGCTGGTGTTTGTTTTGGGTGATTGATTTTGATATATATTTTGTTTAACTCTATGCAGCTGGAATTCAAGACAGATATATCTTAAGAGTTTTTCAATGATCCAAGAGCAAAGGAGTCGCAAGATAGCATGTCACAACATACATTAAACCAAGGAAATCCGCTCCCCATGCTCTACGGAAGGAACGAGGCCACATTAGCAAGAACTCAAAGATAAATGCTAGATTCGCCTAGAACTCCATGGAAATTGTTAGTCTGGCTCAATACAGCTTGTGGACTATATGCTTTTATACTGTTCTTATTACTACCTATTATCTGAACCTAGCAGACGGGCTAATATTGTTGTGCCAACTCTGATAAGCCATCCTTGGTCATGTTTGTGGCCGAGTCCTATCATCATCATCTCAAGCTTGTGGTTTTATTACGATCATCTTAGAGTTTTTCAATGGTGTAAACGTGTTTTTATATACTGGAAATAACTGGATGTTGTTTGTGTTTCCTTTAAAGAATAGGCAGACGCAGAAAGAGTTCTTTAGAAGTAGCGTAAAGAGCGTTCTTCATCAGACTTGCATTTGTATTGTTTCTTTCTAAATTATCTTAAAATATAAGTTCATTTCGAATTAATTTGGTAAAAATGATTCCAATAATATTAGGCACCTAATCCTTGAAGAGAAAAATAAATTGACAACAAAAAGGGGCATGCTCGATCGTGTCCCTTCCGCGTCACAGGCTTGCAAATCTTAGACTGGAGGCACCATAAGAAGGTTCATTGAAATTATGGTTTGTTGCCGTTATATCTCGAGAAGACATTTCCATATCCTCTGATGCTCGGCTTAGGCTAATGTCATTGGTGGGATCAGCATCATTGGTGAAATTTCGGGGAGAGCGGTAGAGGTGGTGGTGGCAAGAAGATAGGTCCATTTCTATCGGAATTTCCTGCAGGAAGTCTTTAGGAATAGCTCCATCCTAGACGCCAGTGGTATCCCGGAAAGGGCTGACTTGGGCCTAGGGCGGGGTGGTCGACCGCCCTATGCCTTAATTTTTTACGGGCCCAAAAAGAAATGACGACCTAATTATTATTTTTCCTGGAATTTCTTTTAAGCAATTTTTTGCTAGATATAAATAGGATAGCGAAATTTGAAAATGGAAGATGGTTTAGTAATGCTAACTTTTACAATATTGGTGTGTACCTACTGAATGTATTTCTAACCTTAAAAATTATCCTCTATAGTCTATAGTATTATCAAAATTATATTATAAATCACTGAGTTTCATTTATTCATCTTATAAGCATTTTGCAACATGAGTAGTATTTTCGTTGCCATTCTTTTTTAACAAAAAGCAAGATAAGCAGCCGCTATTTTTCAAAATCTTTTTACCAAGGTGTTAGCAAGCGTAAATGGATTGCTCAATATATAAAATTGTGGATTCTTCATTTATTATTTAGGTCCATATATTTTAGGGGAAAAAGTTCATATATTTTTTTGAAATTTCTCCCCGATCCTCCAAAGTGGCAGAGATGGCCATTGTTGGCGAGAAAGTATGGTTTAGCAATCACAAGTTGGATAACATAGTAATACTAGTTTGCAAGAAGCAAGCTTATGGATTACAAAAGGAGTAGAGCCATATAATCTGGGATTATGAGAGTTCCCAATATTAGATTTATTTATTAGAAGTTGTTTAAAACTACATAAGGCGAAGTTTCTCATTCTACAGTTGAGTTTAAAGGCCTAACAAACTTGGCTAAAATATTCGCGATTTGATTTTTTAATCTAGGAACAAAATGAAAACCCAAAAAATAAGTACAGAGATGAGATGTTATGTTTGCTTCATTAATACCGTGACTTGATTCCATCTAGGTTCAACTGGTTTCGCAAAGCATTATGTATCCGAGCTTGTTCTCGGAAGTCCATCATAATGTATCCCAACCAAACTCCCCGACATTCAGACTGTAACTACGAAAATCCATAGTCACACCCACTTACTAATTTTAGGAACACAAAAATAAATACAAACAAGATTGAACTCAAATCTTCTATTCCAACTGATTTTAGAATATTAAGTTACAAGTCGCTCAAGAACACTCTAGATCTAAACTCTTCACTCACAGGAGCTCTCTTGGCTATTTCAGATGTTCCAACCCCTTTTACAGGGGGCTAAGTCCTCCTTTTATAGGAGAAAGTTACATAATGGGTTACAGCCCGATTTATCTCGGGGATGCACTTTTTACTTCGCTCAGATCAACTTTCCGCTTCCTTTACGCCTTAAAGTTCGGCTGTTGTCGGGGACATCTGTCCCATTTCTTACACAACAATCCATATCTCGCTCATTTTATCTCGGGAATCTTACTATTTCTTGCACAGCAAGTCCAGACTTCGCGCAGTTGACTTTGTATGCTCTCCCTTTTCTTGCACAACAATCCTCATCTCGCTCTTCTTATTTCGGGGATCTTACTATTTCTTGCTCAGCAAGCCATACTTCGCATTTCGAATTTTCTTCGTGAAGCATCTTCCCATGCAAGTCAGTGTTACCTCGTAAATTGATACCTCGCGTTCTGAATTCTGATAAAGTGAGTCTGTCACTTGATTTGACTCTTCACTGACACTCACTTAGGATTTGGTGAATAATATCTTTCTCGAAGATTCATTTCGTTTGCCTCGTTCAATCTACCTCGGACACGTGATGGGCAGATTTTCTGTACCTACATTTTGCCTTTTCTCATTCTGTTCGCGGGGACCAAGAAAGAAAAGAGAATCCTTCATTAAGTTCGTAACCGCCACGTACCCGGATTTTTCGCTATCTTGTCTCCCACGATTTCCATTAACAGTTTCTAGCCGGTTCCTCTTCTCATGTAACCGCTTCTCCCGGTCATGCCTAGGTCCCTTATAAATAGTTCTCCTCTTCATCTCCCTCTCTTCTTTACAATCTTCAACTCTTTCTTCGCTGCAACCGTTCCTCTGCAAATTTTTCACTTCTTTTCTTTCTGTTATCTTTTATTATTCTGCATTCCCTCAACATTATCATTGTTTCCTCTTTCAGCAATGGCACCCAAGACATTTCCCCCTGCCACTACATCAAAGTATCTTGAAGATTTTCAGGACGACTTCAGGAAATTGGGTTTAACTTTGTCCCCGGCGGTGGATTCTTCGGTCACTCCTCCTGTTCTTTCCACCAGGAAGATAGAATTGACCTGCCGCTGGATCGAAGCATAAACATGGTCATCTACTAGGATGATCACCACCTTAGGTCAACTGAGAGCGGGTTTAATCTTCCCTCTTTATGATGCCCATAACCCACTTTTCTATGAAATTCTCGTCTATCTGATAGGTGTAGAATACACCTAATTTACTATCTAGTAGTTTATGCTTTCTTTGCTATTTTACTTTTAAATTATGTATTTTACATGTGTTTTTGAGTTATAAGGTACTCTGGAGTCGCACAGAGGAAAAGAAGGAGAAATCACCAAAATTGAGCAAAAAGGGAAAAACTGTCATTTTACAGAATAGTACTATCTGGAGCCCGGTAATGGTTAAGGGGAAACTCTTCTTGGAGGTGTACTAAACACAAACCAACTAAGGTTAAGGGGTTGTCATTTGGGGTACCCCTTATCAATTGTTAGAGTTGTAAATATCCTGGGTGGCTACATACAAGGTGGGTGCAAATAACCGCCCCACATATAAACCTAATTGGATCGACTTTCTCTTTATTTGATTCATAATTCACCTGAAGTTGGGTAAACAGCAGCCGATGCTACTGAAATTGAGAAATCGGTGAAACTAGGCTTGTGATGATCGGAATTGCAGACACAGGGAATTATGTTTCAGAGATGGAACTATGAAATTGAGAGAAGAGACGATGATGAAATTGATGAAGAATCAGTCCATATTTGAAGGGGTTTTTGCTGTTGAGACGAATTTCGAGATCTCCGAAGTATATAATTGAATTGAATTTGTGTTTGAAGAAACTGAAGAACGGGTTACTATTGCTGTTGTTGCCGAGTTCTATGAGAAGAGTTCTGAGAGCTAACGATGAAGATGGTGGCACAGTTGAGAAAGAATTGGAGGTGGTTTGATGACTGCTATGGTCCAGAAAAGATAAATTGATGAGCTCCAATGGGTGTTAACGATTGGGTATTGTTTTGATTGTGAAAATAAAGATTGACTCAAGAAACCAGGGAAGATAAAATGGGTTTTGTTCTGTGAATCTGCTGTGGTTGAGATGAACTTAAATGAGAATAGCAGGTAATGGAGTAGGGTGATGCTGGTTAGAATGGGACCTGGGGACTTGAACTGAGGGTTGTAGTTGCCGCTGATGAAGTGCAGTCATGATGAAGCTGACTTGGAGTTGTAGGTGAAAGATGGATGGGATTGCGCATGCATGAATTACAATCCGATTGAAGCTGTACATGAGAGGTCTTGATGGATGCAGTGAGTGGTTTAAATTGCAGGTGCAATGTGATGCTTAGAAGAGTGCAAAAGCTGTGTTGCAGCTGAACAACTACAGCTGCTGTAATGGGCATAGCAGGTGCAACTGAAGTTGGCCATTGAGTGAGGACTACAGATACTAACTGAGCTGGTGTGCTATTGCAGGTGATAATGGTAACTAGTGCAGGTGAAGGTCACAAGATAGATGAATTCAAGAGGTGTGATTATGGCAGTGGTGTTGACTGAAGCTGTGAATACATGGAGTTTTTGGTTGGTTATGTTGCAGATGTTTCATAGGAGGATGAGGAGAATCTGCACTGGCTCATGGGGTTGGTTCTAAGAAGGAGGTGGCATGTAATTGCACTGATGACAAGAGTAGATGCAGTTAGTAAAGAAGTTATGAGAAATTGTTGTGGGAGAAGACAGTTGAGGTTGCAATGGACTGGTGGTATTGTTGCCAGTTTGAACTCAAGAAGTATGGCAGGAGTTTGAGATGGAATCGTAGTTGCATGTGTTGAAAGGGGCAATGGCACAGCCATCATGGCTAGGGATGAAGTGCAGGGAAGGTCAGCCATCATGGCTGAAGCACAATCATGGTACACCAGAGAGTTTTGCCTGTGCAACAAGCCTGGACTGAACCTGTTTGATTCAGTTTTGACCCGGTGTTGACTCGACAGACTTTCTGAGTTGACTCAGTTGACAAAGACTGACTGAAGACGACCGTTATTTTGACCTGTTTGACCGTTAGTCCTAATGGTGGACTGACGGAATATTCACTCGACGGACATAGAATTTTCAGGTGACCGGCGGCGACGAATTCCGGTCAAAACCCCAGTTTTCCGGCGAGCCAAAAATACAGAATTTTGTGTGGATTTCTCTCATGGGATGTGAAGACTTGGGTTTGGAATTTGATGAAGAATTGGGCTTGGATTTGGAAAGAGGAGATGGAAGATTTGAGAAAGGCTTGGATTTGGAAATTGAGCTACAAAAGGAAAGGGATTCCATTCCATGGAATACTTGGAGAGCATTGAAGCCTATAAATAGAGAAGTTCTTTACTTTTCTATACACACTTCTACACTTCCATACACTTAGATACACTTCCACACTTCCACACTTCCATACTACTTACACACATCTTTTTGCACACCTCTACACACACAACACTTTTCTTTTCTTTATTCTTTGTGTGAACTCCTTAATATGAGTAACTAATTTGATTAAGGATGAATTCCTAGTTCTTAACATGTTTTGAGTTTTGTTTTAAATCTACTTTGAATTTTCACATGATTATCGTTTGTTTTTACTAATATGAGTGTTTATGATTGATTGATAGGTTGTTTAGGATGTATACTAAATTGATTTGTTAATTGATCTAAAGCTAGTGAAAGTTAGGGGATACGTAATAGTTTCTTGACTCTTTACACAAGTAGAAAACACGAGACATTGCGGAGGGATTCTGTGGAGCAATTTTGTGTGAAAACAACGCTAGAAAGTGGACCAAGCGAATCGAGTCTAACTACTAGTACTAAACCTAAGTTCATAAATCTTAATGCGTTTGGGGAATTACATCTTGTAAGCGAACCTCAAGGTGGTTCTTTTGAATAGAATCTGATAACTAAGCGGACATGTTACTCAGTGAAATAAGGAATTTCGGGGGTATCTAAGCGAACATGATATCCTACGGTTGGTGATAATCTGTGACTAATAAGAAGTGGAAAAGAACATAACTTTAATCATTTTTTTGCAGCGAAGAAGGATTCCTTAATCTAATCTCTCTTATTGATTTCTCTTATCTTTTTAATTGTTTTGTTTATTTATTTTCTTTTCTTTTACTTATCTAAAACATACCCCCCTTTGTGACATTATAAGACAACTAGAATCTCGTGATCCTCGTGGGATCGATCTTGACTACCCTATATTACTTGTTAATTAGGTAGTGAAATATTAATTAATTTGTTGTGGTTACGACACGCATCAAATTTTGGCGCCGTTGCCGGGGAGCATCGGATGATTTTAGTTTTTTTCTTTTTTCTTTTTTGCTTTATTCTTGCTTTATTGGATTCTTTATCGTATCTAACTTAGTTTTTGAGAATTGTTTTTCAGGTACCGGTTTTCCATGTATGGTGGACAAGAGCAAGCATATTACAACAATCAATACGGTTTTCAACCTCAACATCATAGCAACTTCAAACCATCCTTGGGATACAATCAAAACCAATATTTTGGCTATGATCAATATCCTTCGGAGCCTTATGGATATTCTCATACATATCAACAACCTTATGACGGGTATGTAAGTATCCAATAACAAAGATGGACGAATAATTATGCTTCTAATACATTGTTTTCTAGTAATGTGCAGACAGAGAATTGGGAATATACTCCTCTTCATCGTGTTTTTCCTTCACTTTTTAAGGATATACAATCTAGAAACTCTATACACGGTGGTAAGCGTGTTAATGTCCGTAAACTTGAACAGAAGTTATACAAATTTGAAGATGATGGAGACTCAGAAGAGCTTGTCGCAGAAATTAGTAAGACAATTCATATGGAACTTAAACGACGTCGGGATAAAGGTTATGAAACCGATGAAGATTCTTATTATGGTGATTCCGATAATGATGATGATTGTGTTGAAAAGGACCAACCTTTGGAAACTTTTGATGACGCTAGTGTAGATTACTCGAGCCTTGATCTTAATAATGATCAATCACCTATTCAAAAGGTAGAGCTTGAGGAAGATGCATTTAGTTCTTGGAAAAAATTTCTTAGGGAAAATTATGAGTCCGCGGAAGTGTATGAGCGTTGCAATAATGAGGAAGTTACTCCAACTCCAGATCTTAATAATGATCCTTCACCTATTCAAAATGAGGAGATTGGGTGTGACTTGCCTATTGTTGTAAACGGTATAACACCCTCACAAGAAGATCTTACAATTTACACCGAAGAAAATTTTATGAGAGAAGAATGGCCCGATTCCGATGATGAATATGTTGAAGAGATTATGCTCGATAATGAAACCGAATTGAATGATATTGTGGAAGACCCAATTGAACTTGCTAATGATTATGATGATGCCGAGACTTTAGTTAAGGTAGAAAATGATGAAGAATGGTTGCAAAGTTTGATAGATGACCATGATATGCAAGAGGTAAGTAATTCACTTGAATTTTTTAAGGATGAGGAGGATACCGTAATACAAGAAATTGTGCAAGGTTTGTCTAACCCTTTGCATATTGATTCTTCTCCTTTACCTCTTATTGGTTTGAATGTATGTGCTTCGAAAGTATTTTTGAATGACTTTGTTTCTCGATATCCACCATTGGAAAAACTTGATCTAACACTATGCAGGTTTGCCAAGAGGAAACCATGGAAGTTCCCAAATTCTATGTTCTTTATACACTTCCGGGTGTGGACAAGAATAAGTCACTAGTCCAGAAAGGGCTATAAATGACGAATGAAGTCTGTTATAAAACAAGGTTTATTACGATTTTCATCCGTTATTCGAACCGTTATTTATTTAGTGTGATTCTTTGTAAATGACAAACTAAAAACGTCGTTAAAATATGACAAATTAAATATGTGATTTTAAATCACAAACATAATTTGTTATTTAATACCACGGTTATCGCATGTTAAATTTAATAACAGTTGATGTTTGTCCTATATAAATGTTGTGTCATCATTCAGATCACTGATTCACATGTGTCATCATTCAGACCACTGATTCAGACATAAGTACTCAGATCCGGCATATCTGAAATTGAATCTGAAACAAAATTTTCAACTAGAACTGGAAATAAAATATTAAATGAAAAAATGCAACTTAAAGATGAATTTAACTTTATATTAATACCCAAAATAACATTCAAAACATAGAATTTCTGAAACCAAAAGATAGATTATAGCGACCTAAAATCGCATATTAAGCATTAAAACCGAATTCCATCTACAAATACTGTCACTCTAATATGGTAACTCTCCTACAAGATTTACATAAGTTTTTGGCCACTTAGTCATGTCAGATCTTGCAACATCTCCAAGTACTCCTTCCGGCCTATCGCATAACACAGCACTTGCATCTATAATTTTATCAAACTTTTGATCATGACCTTCCTGATGAACGCATTCTGCAATGGGCAAATTCTTGATGTACCCTTCTCAAATCCTTCCAATCATCTCAGGGATAAATTCTGCCAATAATTCTTTAAATCACTTGAAGAGGCCTGGTAACCATGATTTCAACCATCTTGCGACGAATCTGACACTAGAAAATATAAATGATACAATGATTTATGTATTCTTACCAATAATGGCATAAAAGAATCTTACACACATGAATAACATGAGATAATAAGAAATGTTGAAACATAGAGAGATAACTTCACCTCTTATATCTGGCTAGATTGAACATAACAGGTTCTCTTGACCTGTTTGTCTCGCTACTTGGTGAATCTAATGCAGAACATCCTCAAGGTGAAGTTGTCTGTTGTCTTGACATCATTATGATCTTCAATCAATATATGCCATTTACTTGCAAGAGATCTCAACTGGTCTGTGGTAAAATCCATTCCCTGAATGTCAAATAATTATAAATATACGTATACAAATAAATCATGAATAAGAGATAAAATTGTAGATTGTTACTTACCCAGTTGGTAAGAACATTCTTTATTTGAACATCCTCAACTTTAAGTCTGAACTTCATGTACGATTGATCCTCATTGCCTCAAAGATCAGCCAATGAAACTCAAACACTTGGTGATTGAGTCCTTCAGAAGCAATCTGGAAAACAAGGAGAACAAGCATTCCATTATTGACAAACATATATTCAAGGTTGGTAACGGGTTAAATTTATATATATATATATATATATATAGTTAAGATTATGAAGTAAATGAGACCAATGCTCTAAACACTAGGCTTTGTAACCATTAGCTAAGATCATAATTCATTGGTAGACTCGATAGTAAAAGATGAAACAAATAGGTTAATCAGGTGAAAACAATGAAGCTATGTGTTATAGTCATCATGGGCATATCTGAAAGAAAAAACGCCTCAACAAAACCACGAGCAAGTTTGCAGCAGGACTTGGTGCCAAAGATTTTAAGCATCACCATTGATTCCAACTCCAACAATGATAAACTTCTTATTACTAAGAACATCATGTGGCGATTCAGGAATGCCATCGCAATACGAGAACTGAAATATGAGACAAGATGACACCTAAGTTTTCGATCAGATCACCCCCACATCACCACCGTCTCATAACCAAAAGATGGCATCTAAGTTTAAAAAACTAAGAAGAATTATTCAAATATCAGGTGCTTATAAATAATTCAATTTCGTTGATGCATTTCATCAAACACTTTGCACATATTCATCAATTTATTCATAGCCAAGTCAGATAACAAGAGTTCTACATTGGATTTCTATGTGGAAAACAGAACATATGATGAAATTAACCTTTAAAATGCTTGATGTATTATTTTTTGTCAATGAGTAGAGGAGAATTGAAAGTAAGTGATGGAAGATATAAAGTGGTACCAACAGATTTGAGCAACGAATCCCTATCAAAATTGGTTCTCTATAGATGGAATCCTGCATTAGGTCACTGTTAAACAAGGAAGATGAAGACCAAATATGAAAATTAAACACAATCAAACACAGAAGTATTAGAAAGAGTAAATCATGTTAGAAAATTACTAATCACAAGATGTCATGGTTCCTCAAATTACCCATATAGATTATCACCTTATCACCGTGCACTAAAGAACCCTAACTCCCAAATTTAACAACTAAGAATAAACCATTTACACATCGACCAAACACATATCGACAACCACATACCTACACAAAAATAACGAGAGGCGACAAGTATTTTCAACTTTCAGTTGATGATTGAAATCGAAAGGGGAGAACTAATTTGGGTTTTTCCTTTTCGGAGGAACCGAAGACGAGACAGAAGAAAAAAGATCTGAAAAGGCGAGATTTTTTAGGATCAATTGGTTTAAGTTTTTTTAGGAAATAAAATTATAGATTTAAGTTGATTTATCATCGAGGTTTAGGGATTAATTTACCGGGCCCTTTCCGAACCGGGTGAAAGGTGGTCTACGACATATTAGCCTGTGGCTCACCCAGTTCTAGACTTATAAGAACATTGGCCTTATAAAGTGGCTAGCCACTTTTGGGGCGAAAAAAAAATCCGGTATTGGGCGTGTATAAACATATAATATATCCCGGATTAAATCCGTCTTTTAACAGTTTGGTATTAAATCACGCACTCTTGTAGTTGTCACGTTTTTAAATGACAATTATTATGTGTTAAATAGTGGTCCCTACTGTTTTAAGTTATATCACGAAATTCGTTTGTGATAATCTATTCACTTACTTAGATCGTCGTAAAAAAACGTGATTTGTAACCCTTTCTGGACTAGTGAGTGTGGGGGAAATTTCTATCGATCTATAACTTTACTATTCTTTTCTTGTGCTAATATTTGTATGGATCTTTTGTGTGCAAAACAGGTACTATGGGTGGATCCCCAAATTTTCCGATTTTTAGTATATGGGGAATGAATCTTACAAGAACCCAAGTCGGGCCGTCGACTTTAAAACAAGCGCTTAGTGGGAGGCAACCCACCGGTTTTGTATCTCTTATCATTTTTCTTTTTAATTTATTTTTGTTTATTTTTGTTTTCATATCATATTTTCATCCCCATGTTTAATTTCATTAAGTCCATAATCTATCTTAGAAGAGCATGATGAATACCTTTTCGTCAGAAAATATTAGACTGCGCGTATTTCAGTCTAGAGACCATAACTGTCAGAAAGTTTATCAAAACACTGTGAAATTTTGACACTGTGTATAAAACACGTAGGTGAACAACTTTTGTGAAATGGAGTTTTTCCAAATTCCTTACCAATTTGCACATTTTTTGCATTTTATCTGTTGTTACGTCAGAATTTAAAACTTTCGGTTTTACACATTGAGGACAATGTGAAGTTTAAGTGTGGGGGAGCATTTATATGTTTGTATAAGAAAAAAAATTGTGCTTTTTGAACTCCGAAATCTAGAAACTTGTGCCTTTAGAATGACACCATTAGTGGATGAAACCATTTTGATTGCAGGAGTTGAGGAACCAATTAACTAAAAGGGATGAACATAGCTCAGAAATCACAATTAACATGATAGTTGTTACCATATCTCAGAATATCACCATATCACATTCTATTTTTATTTTTCCATATTTATATATTGTTTTCTAAGTGTTTTGGTGGGTCACTAAACATCGACTTGTTATTGCTGCTAAAATGAAATAGAGTGATTGAGTTGCTAAAAAAAAGAAAAAAAGAAGAAGAAATGAAAGAACAAAGAAAAAGAAAGAGACCGACCAATTGACCAAACGGAATAAAAGACACTTGGGAATAGCAGTATGTGTGAAACGTTGTCCCTGTCTCCGTCGCCTAAACAAGCGTAGAATGCAGGATCCAAGGCAACTATCACATACTTGTTGACAAGGAAGCATGCGCTTGGATCCAGTTTGATCCAATCATGTTGTCTAAAAAAAAAGAGAAATTGGATCCAGTTTGACCCAATCATTTGAAAGAAAAAAAAAGAAAAAAAAATTATTATTGTGTTGAATAAAGTCACTCTTGGTTCCCTTGTATATGCCAATTGATTTGATGTAGCATTCAGCACAAAAATCTCAATCCAATAGGATGAATAGGTTCGTCTTAGCAGTGACCTTCAGACAGATATGGGAAACATCGATCACTTGTAAACATTCGCCACGTCTACCTCTATTTTCCATTCTCTTAATCTTTTCATTGTGATTGTGGTTAGTCAGATTCCGAGTATTGTGGTTTGTTCGACTTTCTAAGATAAACTTTATTTACTTGAATATGGACTGAATTTGCACAAGGTACCTACTCATGTAATCATTTTGGATTCATTCATAGACTTTTCGCAGGTAGCTGGAATTTGGAAATATAGGTTTTGTAGGTAGACCTCTTGTAAACCTTCACGAGACTATAACTCGTCCACTAGGGACACCTAGGGGTTTAAAGGATTGTTATTTATGCTAAAATTAACTGTAGCATCGACGTCACGGAGTTGTATGTATTTGTTTTAGTTTTGTTTTGTTTGATTTGCTCGAGGACTAGCAAAGTCTAAGTGTGGGGGAATTTGATAGGTGTAGAATACACCTAATTTACTATCTAGTAGTTTATGCTTTCTTTGCTATTTTACTTGTAAATTATGTATTTTACGTGTGTTTTTGAGTTATAAGGTACTCTGGAGTCGCACAGAGGAAAAGAAGGAGAAATCACCAAAATTGAGCAAAAAGGGCAAAACTGTCATTTTACAGAATAGTACTATCTGGAGCCCGGTAATGGTTAAGGGGTAACTCTTCTTGGAGGTGTACTAAACACAAACCAGCTAAGGTTAAGGGGTTGTCATTTGGGGTACCCCTTATCAATTGTTAGAGTTGTAAATATCCTGGGTGGCTACATACAAGGTGGGTGCAAATAACCGCCCCACATATAAACCTAATTGGATCGACTTTCTCTTCATTTGATTCATCATTCACCTGAAGTTGGGTAAACAGCAGCTGATGCTACTGAAATTGATAAATCGGTGAAACTAGGCTTGTGATGATTGTAATTGCAGACACATGGAATTAGGGTTCAGAGATGGAACTGTGAAATTGAGAGAAGAGACGATGATGAAATTGATGAATAATCAGTCCATATTTGAAGAGGTTTTTGCTGTTGAGACGAATTTCGAGATATCAGAAGTATAGGATTGAATTGAATTTGTGTTTGAAGAAATTGAAGAATGGGTTACTATTGCTGTTGTTGCCGAGTTCTATGAGAAGAGTTCTGAGAGCTAACGATGAAGATGGTGGCACAGTTGAGAAAGAATTGGAGGTGGTTTGATGACTTCTATGGTCCAGAAAAGAGAAATTGATGAGCTCCAATGGGTGTTAACGATTGGGTATTGTTTTGACTGTGAAAATAAAGATTGACTCAAGAAACCAGGGAAGATAAAATGGGTTTTGTTATGTGAATCTGCTTTGGTTGAGATGAACTTAAATGAGAATAGCAGGTGCTGGAGTAGGGTGTTGCTGGTTAGAATGGGACCTGGGGACTTGAACTGGGGTTGTAGTTGCGGCTGATGATGTGCAGTCATGATGAAGCTGACTTGGAGTTGTAGGTGCAAGATGGATGGGATTGCGCATGCATGAATTACAAGCCGATTGCATCTGTACATGAGAGGTCTTGATGGATGCAGTGAGTGGTTTAAATTGCAGGTGTAATGTGATTCTTAGAAGAGTGCAAAATCTGTGTTGCAGCTGAACGCACTACAAATTTAGCTGTAATGGGCATAACAGGTGCAACTGAAGTTGGCCATTGAGTGAGGACTACAGATACTAACTAAGCTGGTGTGCTATTGCAGGTTATGATGGTAACTAGTGAAGGTCACGGGATAGATGAATTCATGAGGTGTGATTATGGCAGTGGTGTTGACTGAAGATGTGAATACATGGAGTTGTTGGTTGGTTATGTTGCAGATGTTTCATAGGAGGATGAGGAGAATCTGCACTGGATCATGGGGTTGGTTCTGAGAAAGAGGTGGCATGGAATTGCACTGATGACAAGAGCAGTTGCAGTTAGTAAATAATTTATGAGAAATTGTTGTGGGAGAAGACAGTTGAGGTTGCAATGGACTGGTGGTATTGTTGGCAGTTTGATCTCAAGAAGTATGGCAGGAGTTTGAGCTGGAATCGTAGTTGCTGGTGTAGAAAGGGGCAATGGCACAGCCATCATGGCTAGGGATGAAGTGCAGGGAAGGTCAGCCATCATGTCTGAAGCACAATCATGGTACACCAGAGAGTTTTGCATGTGCAACAAGCCTGGCCTGAACCTGTTTGATTCAGTTTTGACCCAGTGTTGACTCGATAGACTTTACGAGTTGACTTAGTTGACCATACTGACTGACGACGACCGTTATTTTGACCTGTTTTACCGTTAGTCCTAACGGTGGACTGACGGAATATTCACTCGGCGGACATAGAATTTTCAAGTGACCGGCGGCGACGAATTCCGGTCAAAAACACAGTTTTCCGGCGAGCCAAAAATACAGAATTTTGTGTGGATTTCTCTCATGGGATGTGAAGACTTGGGTTTGGAATTGGATGAAGAATTGGGCTTGGATTTGGAAAGAGGAGATGGAAGATTTGAGAAAGGCTTGGATTTGGAAATTGAGCTACAAAAGGAAAGGGATTCTATTCCATGGAAGACTTGGAGAGCATTGAAGCCTATAAATAGATAAGTTCTTTACTTTTCTATACACACTTCTACACTTCCATACACTTAGATACACTTCCACACTTCCACACTTCCATACTACTTACACACATCTTTTTGCACACCTCTACACACACAACACTTTTCTTTTCTTTATTCTTTGTGTGAACTCCTTAATATGAGTAACTAATTTGATTAAGGATGAATTCCTAGTTCTTAACATGTTTTGAGTTTTGTTTTAAATCTACTTTGAATTTTCACATGATTATCGTTTGTTTTTACTAATATGAGTGTTTATGATTGATTGATAGGTTGTTTAGGATGCATACTAAATTGATTTGTTAATTGATCTAAAGCTAGTGAAAGTTAGGGGATACATAATAGTTTTTTGACTCTTTACACAAGTAGAAAACACGAGACCTTGCGGAGGGATTCCGTGGAGCAATTGTGTGTGAAAATAACGCTAGAAAGTGGACCAAGAGAATCGAGTCTAACTACTAGTACTAAACCTAAGTTCATAAATCTTAATGCGTTCGGGGAATTACATCTTGTAAGCGAACCTCAAGGTGGTTCTTTTGAATAGAATCTGATAACTAAGCGGACCTGTTACTCAGTGAAATAAGGAATTTTGGGGGTGGCTAAGCGAACCTGCTATCCTACGGTTGGTGATAATCTGTGACTAATAAGAAGTGGAAAAGAACATAACTTTAATCATTGTTTTGCAGCGAAGAAGGATTCCTTGATCTAATCTCTCTTATTGATTTCTCTTATCTTTTTAATTATTTTGTTTATTTATTTTCTTTTCTTTTACTTATCTAAAACATACCCCCCTTTGTGACATTATAAGACAACTAGAATCTCGTGCTCCTCGTGGGATCGATCTTGACTACCCTATATTACTTGTTAATTAGGTAGTGAAATATTAATTAATTTGTTGTGGTTACGACACACATCACTATCTCAACAGAGGAGTTTTTCAATTGAGTAGCAATGCAATTCGCATCTTCAACGAGTTTGTGAGGCGTTATTCTGGCGGCTTGTCTCAAATCCCCTCAGCGGCGGAGGAATTTGTATCGATTGATTACAACATCACCTCTTTCTCGGAGAACTATATCGATAAAAATCAAGGCCGAAGAAGAAAGTATCAAGATTGGGGCATCGCTCTATCTCGGAAATCCGTAAAGGATCCCTCCAAGGTTCTCCTCTTGGATGCCGAGCCTGTCAGTTCTTCAAAGGATGCTCCTAAGGGCCCCTCTCTGTGCTTGTCTAACGATGAAGACTGGATGATGTTTCCAGTAGTTGTTGAGGGTCCCCTGGTTTGGGGCTTTGATGAGTTAGGAAAATCTCGGACGGGCCCTCTCCCTGAACGCGTCCATCTCGCTGCTTACGAGCCCTGGAAGTTCTGTTGGACTGAGAGTCCTTCCGATGTAAGTTTGCTAGACTTCTTCTCTATTTCATTTTTCATTTCTTCATCTAAGTTTCCCATTTCTACGCATTATTCGCTCCTTGCCCCTGGATTGATCAAGGATAGATCGTCTTATGCCAAAAAATCCTCTGTCGGATATCCGACTCCTGATCAGGTGATTTATCATTTACTTCGCCTTCCACGTCTATTTTTGCTTCTTTTCTTCCAAATGGACCAACCTTTGTGCTTCGCAGGAGGATAATTTAGTGGATCCCTCTATTATTACCCCTCGGGTTCCTAGGAAGAGAGATCGCCTTGAAATCTCTTCTGTTGCTGCCGCTGCTGCTTTCACCAAGGTATTCCGCCATTATGTTTATCTCGTGTCTTCTGTTCTTTGTTTTATTAACTTCGCGCGAGCATACTTCGATGTATTAATTTCGTTTTACCAGGATACCTCGCTTCAGTCCCCTTCTGTTGCTATTCCTCCGAAACGTCGCAGGATTTTAGACATGAGTGCTTTAACTCGGATCCCCAGTTCCACTAAATCTTCAGAGTTGCATACTTCTCCCTCTCCCAAAGTCAAGGCTTCCCAGGTGCCTGAGAAAGCTGCTTCTACTCATGTTCTTAATCCCACCATGTCGACTCCGATCAGCACCGCGGGCGTTCCTCCCACTGAATCACCTGCTACTTCTGCTGGCGGGTCTCACGGGAAGCCGAGGAAGGTCTATGAAGTGGAAGATCCCGCTTACAAGCCTGATTTGGACTTCTTGAGGAATGCATTTCTATTAACTCGGGACGCTCCATCCATCAGATCCGCTGCCACCGAGTCTCTGATCTCTTTTAGTTCTGATTCCTTTTGGGCTGAAGATCAGTCCTTCATTTCTAATGCATCTCTGAATCTATCCCTCCCGCAGCATGCTGCTATTATGGCCTTGGTAGGTATTAATGACTTTATCCTGGCTACCTGCCTTAGTTCTTCTCTGACTTGCTGTACTTCGCAGGAATTCAACCGCCACATGGCTCATCTCGTGGAGACAAGAGTTACTCGTGAGAATTTGGAGGCTGCTAGGGCCCGAGTTTAGGAACTTAAAAATGATCTCACTGACGAGAGGGACCGCTCGGCTAAGAAAGATCAAAGGATTTCAGAACTTAGTGGTAAGTTCATCCCTTCTTATGCCTTTCGTTTTATTTTTTTCTTGTCTTTACGATTCTTTTATTTTCGTCAATCCCATTCTACGAAGTGTTATTTGGATTATGAGGAGGCCAAGTCGACTGCTGAGGACTGCCTATCTTAATAAGCAAATCTTCTATCTCAAATTAACTGCTACTTGTCTGAAAACGAGATTTTAAGTGAGAAATTAAAGACGTCATATTGCCTGTCTGATCGCTTAGCTACTGAGTCTACTAATAATGAAGAGCTAGACTCTCATCTTCACGAAGAAAATGAAATCTTGAAAATCGACTTACGTCGGGTTAATAATCTTCTTACGACTTCGCGCAATCTTCATTCCTCCTCCATGGCTCATGGTAAACAACTGGAGGAGGATAAAGAGAGGATACTTAAAAGAAAAGATAAATCTGAAGCTTTACTTTGCAGACTCATAAATGAACTTTCCGAATTAAAACAGAAGTATGAGAAGTTGAGGACTGAGAATGTTGGGCTAAAGGATGAGAATAATAGGTTAAGTGGTGATATGTCCTCCATCTTGGCTCGCCTGAAGAGATTTCAAGGCAAGTAAACAGCCCCGGCTTCCCCTATGAAGAAGAAACTTGATCTTCCTCCGAGGAGTGGCAAACTCATTATAGGGTCTCCTGATGATGATAGTCCTTCACCTGATCTTAACGAAGATAAATCTTCTCGTGATCTCCGCAACTTTATTGAATCAGAAACGTCAAGACTTGATTTTCTGAACATCGATTTTCAGAAAACTTTAAGTTCTGTTATTTCACAGAAAGAAGGTAGCTCTAAGCGTTATTGTCATGCTTCGTGTTTCGCTTTTTTAGTCTTATTTCTCACTTCGCTGTCATTTTGCAGAATCTGAGGAGAGTTGGAAAAACCAAGTCCTGCACCTATCTCGTCAAAGGGATGATCTTGGTAAGGAGGTGTCCGATCTAAAGGAAAGTGTTTCGGTCCTGAACGAAGATTGTGATAAGATGGAGAACGATGCCAAGAAGATTGCGAAGTTCACCCGCAAAAAATCCCAAGAAGAGAAGGTGAAATTCGTCACCGAGTTTTGTAGTTCTCATGGCTTGACCTTCCCTTCATGAATCTCGAAGTCTTCTCCGATGATGAGCTTCCGGTTGATGTCGATAGTGAGAACGAATTACGTGATTCGTGTAGTCAAGCTTTGTAATGTGCTTGCCTCTTACATTGCTTTATATCTTGCCCTTTTGTTTTTCCTCAGGTTTCATTTTCTTCCTCGCATCTCTCTCATCATTTCGGGGTCTTATTTTTCCTCCTAGTTAAGGTCTTATTATGACCCACCCAGTTGATCAGGCTTTTCGACGAAGTCTCGGGCGCTTTTTACTCTTGCGAAGTAAAGATCCATCAACCTCGCCTCATCTCGCTCATTGAGGTCTTATTATGCAACAATATCACAGGCCTACTGTAGCGCCCCCTAAGCTAGCAGCTGACTAATCCAATTAATTAACTAAATAAAGAGGCACTAAAATCTAAAACATACACTTAAACATTCAATTAAGAAATCTGCTACAGAAAAAACTTAACCCAAAACTAACGCGCTCAGAAATATATATACAAGAAATCCTCTCCAATGATACATGTAAAATATTCATTTGGTTTACAAATAAAATATACAACATAATAAATATAACAGAAGTTAATCAACTAACGAAGTCAACCCGTGGGGCTTTTGCCGTGCAACCCTGATCTGTCACAGAAACTGAAGTGGGAATAATTAACATTTAACCTTCTAAGTAATCATAGGCAAGATTTGGAAAACAATACATGTTTTTCCGAAAAACATTAGACAGTGACTGAGTCACTGAAAATAATCATACATGTATATGGAACAAACTCCTTCGTCAAACAATGTACTAATATGGTTGTGAACCCCTAAATACCGGCAATTCACACCTATATAGCTATGGATGCCACCAAGACCATGGTGACCAACTCTATTCAATAAAAGCTCTAGGTATAAAAGTGAAGGAGTGTATCCTATATACCACAAGTGGAAATTCTCATTTCCCATAACAATTCATGTTGACGACGAAACAATACAAGTACTTTCCACATCGTGGAAAGTTTCACAAAAATAACAGGATTATCATAATGCATTTTAAATAAAATATGGAATACAGAAACAGACAATGCATGAGTTTGTTAAGCATAATATTTTATAAAAATAACAATAATGAATACAAAGAGTCAAATGCATTCCCACACCTTTTTGAAGACAGGCCACGCCTACCTCGAGATCCACGATCCACTGGTTCGTCCTTTGAATCGATCGTTGTTAATAATTAACTGTTAATCACACAAGTACTTTAAGAGATTATCCAAAATGGCTCACAAAAGAATCATTCAAGAATTACATAGTTCTATATAATGGTTCTAGGCCCATTTATGATTCTACACATCTTCATTATCCATCTCTTGCATTTCTAAAGGTTTACTAATTCAATTAAGTCTGATTCTAAAGTCTAGTATCTAAGTCTTAAGGATATCTACAACTTTGTAGAAGAAGTCAAAGGCTAATTCGGACCATAAGTGGTCCAATACATATAATTAAGAAAACTTCCCTAAGCCCAAGTCCACTAAAAAGGCCATTACACAAAATATGGCCCAACAGAGTCAACTAACGGTCAAAATAACGGTCAAAGGTCAACTAATAGTAAACGTCAGTCAACAAAGTCAAGGTCAGGTCAAAGTCCAAGGTCAATGGTCAAAGTCTAAATCGGTCAACTGGTTCAACTCAGTCAAAACAGGTAACTCAGTGAGTTAATACAGAATCGACTCAGTCAGATATTGAGTCAGACAATAACAAACCCAAGTCAGACTGAATAAGCTCAGTCAGACAGGTCAAGGGTTCTTCTCATACAATTGAGGCTCTAACTCTAAAACTCTCAACTACAATCTACTCACTACACCAATTCATTTAATTATAAATAAACTTCAAACTACAATTACAATCACAATTTAGTTTACCTGCAAATGCAGTTCCAAGCTTTTACAGCAACCACAACTGCAACTCTAAATTCATCACTAAGCTCAACTACAGTTACCTGTGTCTAACTCATAATTCAATCTCAACATTCAAACAATGTGCAACTCGACCAGCCACTACAATTCACCACAACAACTATACTCATCTCAGCAATTTCACTAAGAAACCAAACTAACCATACACAGCAGACCCAGCCAAGGAATTTCATTCTTAAACTCAAATACTAACCATTACATTCATCCCTAGCTTCAGCAACAACTTGAATAAATCAACAACACTTCAACACTTCATCTCAGGCAATACTTCATACTCAATCATAAACCTCTTCCAACCCAATTGAGTTCAACTTGCATCTCCACCTGCAGGTATCCCAGTTCACTACCAAATCACCTCATAGCACCTGCCATCTCAACAAACAACAACCATCATCTCAGACCACCAACACAGCTAACTGCCACTGCAACTGCAACTGCAACTCTAGAACTCCTTATTCAACTTTTAAACACTTCTTACTTTAGTTCAATCAATTCAACATTCTTCTAACTCATTCCCTAGTTCGGTTTCCAAATCAAATTACAGAAAAACCCTAATTTCCTTTGAAATCAAAATTAAACCCACACAAACATTTCTACTTCATGCTTGATTAAAACCCATCACTAACTACTCCATTAATTACTCAAATTCGTACAATTTGATATTTAATTCTAAAGAACCCTAATTAATCAAATCCGAATTACCTTAACATGTTGAATCTTAATTAACCATTCAAATCGACATCACCACCATCAACCGGGTTTCTTAACTGAATCACCAACAACTCTTGATTTCTTCATCTCATAAACGAAAACCCTAACCTTGATTTTCTACAGCAACCCGATCTTTTTCTTCCCGGTTCAAACAACCACAACACCATCACCACTAACCATCACCACTTAATAATTCTCCTAAGATGATTAATCTCACAGGTTGAGACGAGTCTCAGACTCGGCAGAGACGAAGAACATAAGATGAAGAAGAGAGTAGAAGGAGAAGGAAAAGAAGGAAGGAAGAAGAATAAGAGAAAATGGTTTCTCTTCGATAGGTTAGAGGAGATAAGGTCCAAGGAAACACTAGGACACGCACCAGATTTGATAAGGGGAAGCCACGACGTGTCAATGGTGCACCACTAACAGTTTTTCCATGAAATGACGATTTTACCCTTCATACTAAATCAATGATAACTTCTTCCTCCGGTATCCGAATGACACGTGCAAGTAGTCCATTTTGCATAACTTTTCGAGATCCATCCAACGGTACTAATTTCGTATCTAGGTCGTTGTTAGATTAATTTCTAATAATTAATGCTCGAGTTACACTAATCGAGTTATTATCGGCTAATTCGACACTTGACCGGTCTAATATCGTTGACGAGCTTGAGGATCGTTACATTCTCCCCACCTTATATCATTTTCGTCCTCGAAAATCGAACCATCCTTCTGGTCTTCAAAACTCCCCACCTTAAAGAATACTCCCAACTCTTGTCTAAGCGCAAACAACATAAAACAAATCACAACCTATATGGCTTTCTACAACTAAGATTAAAATTTGTAGCTCTAGGTTCAATTATGCTGATTTAGGTTCTATCCAAGAGGGAAGTCTAAGTTTCTTACATGAAGCTCTATAACGGAAACTATGAGTTTTATATTTGAATTCTCTACACTAATTTCTATGTCAATAATTTACTGATTCTAAGTACCTTGAAGATATTCCATAATAAAGTTTCTCATTAAAATTTGGGATCTATTAGTTCACTAATAAAACCAAGTCTCCCTTCAATGCCAAGTGATACAAGAATGCAGTTGCCCTGTCTAGGTTCGCGACGCCTGACAATGCCTACTACCTAACAAGTATCACATGAACATATCAGAACTACCAACCTCACTATTCCCAAGTGTTGGATTACTAAGTGCAAACTTATTGCGATTAACCAAGTATTAATTTGATTTTATCAAAATGATTTAGTCTTTAACTTCTATCTTTACCAGTTATGTCTGATAATTTACTTTTTAAAATATACATAAATAATTTACATCATTTTAAGTGATTTGTTCATCAAAATTTAGTTAATTAAATACTAACTTATTATGACTAATCAATCTCTCAATTCATTGTAACTAATTTAACTTAAAATTTCTACTTCATAAATTATATAAATAGGTTACATCATTATTTTATTTTATTTGCAATGTAGTCATCAACATTTATTTGATTTGATTTATTTATTTATTTTATCTATATAGCAATCCAATTTCGATTTTACGTTAATTTATAATATCTGATATTTTAAACTTTGATGTGATATCATATATAATTTTAGATTCATGTTCTATTACGGAATAACTTCATGTTATAACCATTATCCCAATGTTACTGTTATTTTACATATTATTTTCAATGTATCTAATTGTTTATTTCATTTTGTGACTTCATATAAATAATTAACCGCTAACAGTTTTATTATTATTACATTTATTTCTTATTTCTTAAATAGTTAAAAGCTAATGTAATTAATCATAATCCCAAGTTTAAGTTTATTATCAATATTAGCTTTGATTTGATCTAACTTTATTTTCTTGAGTTTATATTATTGCTAAATAATCCTTAAGTTGTATTATTAACAAAATTACATTTTGTTGATATTACTTTAAATATTATCCAAATGATATTTACAATAACTTTAAATTTTATAGCAATGAGTAAAATATAATGTTATTAATTACTTATCTTATCAAAAATTATTGTCTTAATTATATTATCATTTTCATTATTGTTTTATCAAATTTTCTTATTTGATTACTAGTGTAACTAACATACAATTAAAATAATTGTTTAGTAACGATACTTAGTTTAGTTTTTATTAAACCCTAATCTTGTAAATATAATTTTACTTTCACGAAAAGATTGATATAACAGATTTTTATTTATTCAGATTGAATGCGTATACTACGTCTTGTTAAATATTGGCGTTGGTAATTTAATATGAGTTTAAATCATATTATGTCTTAATAGTCTTTAAGATTTTGGGTATTAATAATAAGTATTTTATTCATAGGCAAATTATTTTCCTTTAATTTTAATTTTGTTCTAAGAATTCAAGAATCATGAATATCACTTCATGTGTATAATTTAATGATTTAGTGAATCATTTATTGGACAAAAGATAATTTTTGGTATAAGATTGTTAACAAGTTTTAGTCTTTATTTTATGCCTTATATGACCTAATTTTCTCAATCCTACAGAAGAAGTCCTATTTATCAATCTGGTTTAAACGCAAAACACAAAATTCAAATTTGGTATTATTTAACTTTGCAAACCTTAATTATAGATAAGCACTAATAATTTTCCATTGCTATTTAATTATAATCATTAATTTATCACTATATATATTTGTAAATTAAATGAGATTTTTAATTTAAGTTATGCAATATAATACTAAAATAAATTCTAATAGTTTAAGTTCGTCATACTAATTTTCCATTTTAAAAGATGGTTGAATTTATTTACGAAGAAGATTCTTATTAATATACAAGTTTATTTTCTTTTAATTATAATTTTACACTAAGCATTTGAATATTATTATTATTATTTCATGTCTATTTGTTTCATTTTAAAACATTTACTGGGTCATTTGTTAGACTAAAGATAATTTCGGTACATGATTATTAACAAGTTAATTCCTTTTATTTTATATTTTATATCCTCACTTTCTTAAATCTAACACCTAGCAAGTAACATATTAATTATCTAGTTTAGATGCAAAACATATATTTCTAATTTTTAATTATTTTAATTTACAAAACTTAACTGTACACAAGCGTTATTAATTTTCCTTAATTATTTAATCATAATTATTATTTTTATCGTTATATATATCTTTAATGAATTTTAGTTAAGATAATATATTTATAATACTAATTGATAAATGTTAACATTATTTAATTAAAATCATTATTACTTTAATTATCATACATAATTACTATTATAATATTTTATTATTAACATTGACCGTGAATTATTATTCTAACTACTCTTAGAAATATTATAAAGTTCCAAAAATATTATTAACATTTGTGTAATTATAATTTGTTTACTCTTTATATAACATAAGTCAATGTGTTCAGAAATCTTCTATGTGATTTACAAGCTCTATCAATGATACTAATCTCACTATTTTTATAGTATTAGACTTGTGTATGTGTTAATACTTTTTAGATTAGTTATTCTCAAATCCTTATTCGCTAAAATTATTGGTGTACCCTACAATTTTTACTCCATTACAGACAAACAATCAAACAAACAAATCAATCAATCAATTAAATATTTTAATTATTGATAGCTTTTAGTGATTAAGATTTATCTCTCAACCCAACCCAGTTCTAAATTAATCTAGTTTACTAACTGGCACTGGCTATTCCTATTGTCCACCATATAAGATCTAATAGTGAGCTCTGATACCAACTATTGTAGTGCCCCCTAAGCTGGCAGCTGACTAATCCAATTAATTAATTAAATAAAGAGGCACTAAAATCTAAAACATACACTTAAGCATTCAATTAAGAAATCTGCTACAAAAAAAACTTAACCCAAAACTAACCCGCTCAGAAATATATATACAAGAAATCCTCTCCAATGATACATGTAAAATATTCATTTGGTTTACAAATAAAATATACAACATAATAAATATAACAGAAGTTAATCAACTAACGAAGTCAACCCGTGAGGCTTTTGCTGTGCAACACTGATCTGTCACAGAAACTGAAGTGGGAATAATTAACATTTAACCTTCTAAGTAATCATAGGCAAGATTTGGAAAACAATACATGTTTTTCCGAAAAACATTAGACAGTAACTGAGTCACTGAAAATAATCATACATGTATATGGAACAAACTCATTCGTCAAACAATGTACTAATATGGTTGTGAACCCCTAAATACCGGCAATTCACACCTATATAGCTATGGATGCCACCAAGACCATGGTGACCAACTCTATTCAATAAAATCTCTAGGTATAAAAGTGAAGGAGCGTATCCTATATACCACAAGTGGAAATTCTCATTTCCCATAACAATTCATGCTGACGACGAACCAATACAAGTCCTTTCCACATCGTGGAAAGATTCACAGAAATAACATGATTATCATAATGCATTTTAAATAAAATATGGAATGCAGAAACAGACAATGCATGAGTTTGTTAAGCATAATATTTTATAAAAATAACAATAATGAATACAAAGAGTCAAATGCATTCCCACACCTTTTTGAAGACAGGCCACGCCTACCTCGAGATCCATGATCCACTGGTTCGTCCTTTGAATCGATCGTTGTTAATAATTAACTGTTAATCACACAAGTACTCTAAGAGATTATCCAAAATGGCTCACAAAAGAATCATTCAAGAATTACATAGTTCTATATAATGGTTCTAGGCCCATTTATGATTCTACACATCTTCATTATCCATCTCTTACATTTCTAAAGGTTTACTAATTCAATTAAGTCTGATTCTAAAGTCTAGTAGCTAAGTCTTAAGGATATCTACAACTTTGTAGAAGAAGTCAAAGGCTAATTCGGACCATAAGTGGTCCAATACATATAATTAAGAAAACTTCCCTAAGCCCAAGTCCACTAAAAAGGCCATTACACAAAATATGGCCCAACAAGTCAACTAACGGTCAAAGGTCAACTAATAGTAAACGTCAGTCAACAGAGTCAAGGTCAGGTCAAAGTCCAAGGTCAATGGTCAAAATCTAAATCGGTCAACTGGTTCAACTCAGTCAAAACAGGTAACTCAGTGAGTTAATACAGAATCGACTCGATCGATATTGAGTCGACAATAACAAACCCAAGTCGACTGAATAAGCTCATCAGACAGGTCAAGGGTTCTTCTCATACAATTGAGGCTCTAACTCTAAAACTCTCAACTACAATCTACTCACTACACCAATTCATTTAATTATAAATAAACTTCAAACTACAATTACAATCACAATTTAGTTTACCTGCAAATGCAGTTCCAAGCTTTTACAAAGAACCACATTGCTAACTCTAAATTCATCACTAAGCTCAACTACAGTTACCTGTGTCTAACTCATAATTCAATCTCAACATTCAAACAATGTGCAACTCGACCAGCCACTACAATTTACCACCACAACTATACTCATCTCAGAAATTTCACTAAGAAACCAAACTAACCATACACACCAGACCCAGCCAAGGAATTTCAATCTTAAACTCAAATACTAACCATTACATTCATCCCTAGCTTCAACAACAACTTGAATAAATCAACAACACTTCAACACTTCATCTCAGGAAATACTTCATACTCAATCATAAACCTCTTCCAACCCAATTGAGTTCAACTTGCATCTCCACCTGCAGGTATCCCAGTTCACTACCAAATCACCTCATAGCACCTGCCATCTCAACAAACAACAACCATCATCTCAGACCACCAACATGACTAATCGCCATCGCAACTGCAACTCTAGAACTCCTTATTCAACTTTTAAACACTTCTTACTTTAGTTCAATCAATTCAACATTCTTCTAACTAATTCCCTAGTTCGGTTTCCAAATCAAATTAAATAAAAACCCTAATTTCCTTTGAAATCAAAATTAAACCCACACAAACATTTCTACTTCATGCTTGATTAAAACCCATCACTAACTACTCCATTAATTACTCAAATTCGTACAATTTGATATTTAATTCTAAAGAACCCTAATTAATCAAATCCGAATTACCTTAACATGTTGAATCTTAATTAACCATTCAAATCGACATCACCACCATCAACCGGGTTTCTTAACTGAATCACCAACAACTCTTTATTTCTTCATCTCATAAACGAAAACCCTAACCTTGATTTTCTACAAAGAACCCGATCTTTTTCTTCCGGTTCAAACAACCACAACACCATCACCACTAACCATCACCACTTAATAATTCTCCTAAGATGATTAATCTCACAGGTTGAGACGAGTCTCAGACTCGGCAGAGACGAAGAACATAAGATGAAGAAGAGAGTAGAAGGAGAAGGAAAAGAAGGAAGGAAGAAGAATAAGAGAAAATGGTTTCTCTTCGATTGGTTAGAGGAGATAAGGTCCAAGGAAACACTAGGACACGCACCATATTTGATAAGGGGAAGCCACGACGTGTCAATGGTGCACCACTAACAGTTTTTCCATGAAATGACAATTTTACCCTTCATACTAAATCAATGATAACTTCTTCCTCCGGTATCCGAATGACACGTGCAAGTAGTCCATTTTGCATAACTTTTCGAGATCCATCCAACGGTACTAATTTCGTATCTAGGTCGTTGTTAGATTTATTTCTAATAATTAATGCTCGAGTTACACTAATCGGGTTATTATCGGCTAATTCGACACTTGACCGGTCTAATATCGTTGACGAGGTTTAGGATCGTTACACCTACATACTCCCATGAGTACCAGCCCCGTAATATTGCCGACTTTTGCGGTCACTCAACTCCCTAAAGGAGGGTGCCGTCCCTTCCTATTTGAGTACCCCCGTGCTTTTGGGCTTATGTATTAGTTATTTCGTGACCTCGTGCCCTTTCGCCGATATGGATCTTGGTTACGAAGTCACACCCTAATTGAGGTGGTTTTGGGACCGAGTGTAAGAACTACACCAGGCCATCTTCTTCTTCACTGGATCGTTCTTACACCGCTTACCGAGTGGTTACCCAATTGGGTCCCCCGACGGATGGGTCTTACTTTTTGCCCCTAGCTTATGGCAGTTAGCCATCTCCTGAGCTTGTCTCGTGACGCACGTTAGGTCTTAAATTTTCCTCTTGCACTTTGTGCGAACTAGGTTGCACGCCACGAGATCTCAGCCACCCTAAGTAGAGGTTTCATATAAGACTTACTGTTGCCTTTTCTTCCGTACATATTTTTTGTGGGTCTTACGCAGCCTCCTAGTGAGGTCTTACTTTTGGCCCTTGCATGTATATATATATTTTTTTTGAACTCTCATCTCACTCTTTGCTTTTTTCTAGCTCATTTGTTGATTACGCTTCATAAACGCTTTGCTTCATTTCTTTTGTCATTTTCAAAACGATATATATATTTATTTATTTTTGTTACACTTTCTTTTGCGAATTTATCCGCTTCTTAAGGATAATACTTCTTGATATATACCGGATTCCACGGGTGGTCCAGTCTACGGCATTGCCTTTCTGCCTCGCCATATATGATGGCTCCATTGATATCTGTATCTTTTCCTTCACAATCTGAGAGCTCATAAGCTCCATTCCCCACTCTTCTCTTAACAATGAAGGGTCCTTCCCACGTAGGCTCCAGTTTGCCTCCAGGTCCCTTCTGATACAACGGTATCTCTCGCAAAACCAACTCCCCTGGTATAAAGCCCCTTTCTTTCACCTTCTTGTTGTATTCGCGAGATAACCTTCGGTGATAATTCTTCATGTGTTGTAGAGCGGTCCCCCTGTTTTCCTACAAGTCGTCCAATTTTGCTAGGATCATATCCGAGTTCAGACACTTTTTCCAGGCTTCTCGTTTAGTGGTAGGGAACATGATCTCAGTAGGTAGAACCGCCTCTACTCCATATGCCAAACAGAAAGGGAACATCCCTGTCGCTTCTCTCCAGGTGGTTCGATACGACCACAGTACCTTCGGAACTTCTTCGCACCATTTATGGAGATGCTCATCTAACTTATTTTTTAAAGTGGATGCTATCTTTTTGTTCGTTGCCTCCGCTTGTCCATTACTCTAAGGATACAACGGGGTCGATTTTGCAGATTGTATCTTGAATGTGCTAAACAACATCTTCATGTTCTCACCTTCGAATTGCATTCCATTATCGGAGACGATCTGCAAAGGGATACCAAATCTACATATGATGTGTTCGAGTATAAAGTCGTATATGTCGCCATCTCGCGTATTTTTCACAGGCTTAGCTTCAACTCACTTTGTGAAATAATCCTTTGCCACTATCAGGTATTTTCGCTGCTGACTTCCTATGACAAACGGTCCCACAATATCTATTCCCCATATGGCAGATGGCCATACACTCAGCACATAATTCAGGTTTGTTGATGGTGCATGTATTCTTTTTTCCGAATCTTTGGCAAGCTTATCACCTCGTCGTGATGTCTTTTGCGTCTTTATGCATGTTCGGCCAGAAGTACGCTTGCGTATTTGTCTTATAAGCCAATGACCTTGTTCTTCTGTGAACCACAAGGTCACAGGTTCAATCCCTGTTTCTAGCGCCAAAATGTATGGCTTTCATGATTTGTATCCATTCTTCTTGTGACAAACATCGCAGCAATGGGCCCAGGAACGACCTCCGATATAGGATTCCTTCCCGTAACTTATAGTTCGTGGATTTCCCCTTGATCTTGTGTGCCTCAAATCTGTCTCTAGGCAAATCTCTTCTCTCCAGATAATTGTGATACGGGGCTCTCCAATCATCCCCTCCCAACTCGTCAGGCATGTTGTCCTCTACTACTATCAGGTATTTTTCTTCTTCCAACTCGCTAGTTACAGATGAACGCATTAATCTTTAAATTCGGATGTATTTCTCCGAAGTGTCATCAATCATTGATGCGATGAAGGCTAAGGCGTCCGCATATCTATTATTATCTCTGCTTACTTGCCACCAGATTATATTTGGTACCCTCTTCGAATATTCTTTCACGAGTTGTAAATAACGATTCATCACGACATCATTCGCTTGATACCTTCCTTCTATCTGCCTGATTACCAACCTAGAATCACTAGTTATTCTTATTTCGTCTAGTTTCATCTCGATGGCCAGTCTTAGAGCTTGTATGACCGCCTCATATTCTGTTTCGTTATTCGTAGCTTTATACTCCACCCGGAAGCAGAACATTGTTCTCGCTCCTTCTGGCGAAGTACCCATTCCTCCTCCGGCTTTGTTTGACGATCCGTCCACAAATATCTCCCATCTCCTTGGATGATTTTCTTTTAGCAAGTTTGTAGGATCCGGACGTTCCTCATCTACATCTAGCATTTCCCCCACTCCTTCATCTTCCTCTATTGGGAACTCGACCAAAAATTCTGCAACTATGTGCGATTTCGTGGAAGTCTGGACTTCGTATTTTAATCCGAATTGGTCAATTCGGGTATTCCATCTTTCAACTAGCCCAACTCTCTTCGTATTCTTTAAAGTTGACTCTATTGGGATTCTGGTTAGAACCTTAATTTTGTGAGTCTGAAAATAAGTTCGTAATATTTCTGATGAGTATACCAACGCTAAAATTAGCTTCTATATCTTCGGGTAATTCTTTTCAATAACATTGAATGTTTTGCTGACGTAAAAGATAGGTTTTTCAACACCTTCATCTGATTGAAGTAACACTGAACTTATTGCATTTGTTGTTGTTGCGAGACAAATCAACAATTCTTCTTCTGGTTCGGGTTTTTGGAGAATTGATAGGTTGATAAGATATTTTTTTATACTTTGTAATTCCTGTTCACATTCTTGTGTCCATGAAAATTTAGATCCTTTTTTCAAGATGTCGAAGAAATTCTTGCATTTATCTAAGGATCTAGAAATGAATCTACCCAAAGCTGCTAACTGCCCATTTAGTTTTTGTACGTCTTTTATCGTTGCTGGCTATGGCATATCCAATATGGCTTGAACTTTGGCTGGGTCTACTTCGATTCCCCTTTCAGACACGATGTGCCCTAAAAACTTCGCTGATTCCACACCGAATATACACTTCGCCGGATTTATTTTCATCTTATATGCCCTCATATGTTCGAAAATTTCTTTCAAATCCTCGATGTGATCTCCCGACTCCTTAGTTTTTACTAGCATATCGTCGACGTAGACTTCCAACTTAGTGTGCACCCACTTAGCGAATATCTTATCGACCATTCGTTGGTAAATTGCCCCTGCATTCTTCAAACCAAATGGCATTCTCGTATTGCAGTACAACCCTCTAGGTGCGAAGAAAGCCGTATGCTATTGGTCTTCCTCCGTGAGAGGTATCTGATTGTATCCACAATAACCGTCCATCAACGTTAGCCGTTTGTAACCAGCTGCTGACTCTACCATCTGAGGTATATTGGGCAGCGAGAAGTTATCCTTCGGAGAAGCAGTATTCAGGTTACTAAAATCTATGCATATCCTTATTCCTGTAGTCTTTTTTGGTACTATTACCATATTGGCAATCCATGTTGGATACTTCGCGGGTCTTATTATTCCCGAGTCCAGTATTTTCTGTAATTCTTGCTCTATTTTCCCGTGGTAAGCGGTTGCTATCTTCCGTATTCGTTGCCTTACTGGCTTGATTGCTAGGTTTAGATTCAATTTGTGGCAGGCGATTTCTGGGTCTATTCCTGGCATCTCGTTCATGCCCCATGCAAAGATATCGAGGCACTCTTTTAGTAACTTTATCAACCTTTCTTCTTCGTCCATCTCCATCGTTGTCCCGATATTCACCATCCTCACTTCATCCTCGTTACCCAAGTTTACCTCTTGTGTGGGTGCTACTGCGGCGAAGTTCATGATCGGTTCTCCGAGTGGGGACGGCTCCTTTAATTGCTATAAAGGCTTATCTTTATCCTCGGGAATTTCGCTGGGAATAGCCCATTTGCTTTAACCATATATATCATTAACTCTTCTTCCCTCTTCGCATCCATCACCTTCTTCTTTTGATCTTTCTTGCATCTTAACTTCTCGTCATAGTTATGCACATCTTCTTCGTTGCATTCCCGTGCTTCTTTCTGGTCCCCTTTTATTTCGCCAATTCCGCTTGGCACCGGGAACCAGATAGCTTGGTGGTAAGTTGATGCCACTCCCTTGATCCCATGTATCCATGGTCGCCCAATCAAAGCGTTGTAAGGGGATTCCACATCCACTACGTATACGGTTATATCGGTTTCTAGTTCCCTTGCAAATATTTTCACGACCAGTTCCCCTCTTGGCTTTGATTCCATTCCGTTAAACCCATAGATATTGTAAGTTGACGGCACTAGGTCTGAGTCCCGGTAACCCGTTGTTTTGACTGTGTGATAAAAGAGAATATCCATCGAGCTCCTTGTGTTCACCAGGATTTTTTTTATTTCCCATACTTTATTTTTTCCCGCGGAACTTTCTTCCCACTTGGTGTATTCTCCGAAGTTCAGGGTGATTACTAACAGGTCTGTGTGCGAAGCTCCTCCATCTGGGGTGCCTGTTGCAGAGAAAGAGATAGCACTTTTTTTGAAATTGTTCCAATGGCTCCTTCTTTGCGATACTGAATATCTCATTTCCTTCGAAATCTCGTTTGTGAACCCTTTGCAGTACATATCATGAAAATTCCTTATATTCTTCGCAAAATGAATAATTGAGTTGCAATTTAACTTCTAGGTTCCTCTGTCGATTTCTATTCTATATACCTTTGAATTCTTTTGAACATCTTTTCGAGGTGGCAGGGGTGGTAATGGTCCTGGATTCGCCAGGAAATGCTTGAGATTGCCTTTTTCAATTAGACAAAGTATTATTCGCCGTATGTTTCTGCAGTCTTCCGTGAGGTGTCCATGAAAATAATGATATTTGCAAAAGTCGCTACTTCTTGTACTTGAAAAAGGCTCCACTTCGAAATTTGCCGGGGAGGTATATCTTCAGTTAGAACAATCTCTTACCACATCTTCTCGACTATGGTGTTAAGCTCAGGTAACGCTACGTCCTCGAACTGTGGTCTTCTATCTCCATATCGCTGTCCTGGATTATATCTTTGCGAATTCCTTGAATTATCACCTCGTGAATCATAGTTCTGAGGTCTAGGATAAATGTACCTCGGATGCTGGTCTAACCACTCATGATTTCCGCTGGACACTGCTACTAATTTTGCGGGAATTGTTGCTAACGGTTCTGCTTTTATATATTTCACGTCATCTTCTATTACGCTTTCTACTCTCGGAAAGAGGCGTGAATTCCCCTCCTTGGATTGTATCAGAGCTGCCTCCATTGCCTCCCTTTGTTTTTATTCCAGCGCTACGTACTCCTCCTGATACTCTCGGAGCTCACTCATCGTTATTGTGTTGCGAATTACGAATAGTTGTGTGTGCAAGAGATCTATTGGTATTAATGCATTGACGAAGGCCAGAATGAATTTCTCTCATCTACTCTTCCTGCAAGTTCACTACATACTGACCTCCATCTCGTTATGAGACTTCGCAGGTTTTCACCTGGTTTTCTTCTCAAGTTAAATAAGGTTTCTATTCCGGGTCTTAACATGTTATTGCTTATGTAAGTTGTCAAGAATATCCCCTGTAAATCTTTGAACGACGATATTGAACCTTCTGCTAACCCTTCAAACCACTTTGAAGCTTACCCGGTTAAACTTGCTGGGAAATACTGGTACAACACCGTCTCGTACTTCGCCCATTGCATTAGTGATAGGGTGTACTGTTTTAGATGTTGTACAGCGTTCCCTGTTACATCGAAGATACTTTCGAAGGTGGGCAGTGAACATCTTCCCGGGATTCTTCCCTCTAGTATTTCACGCGAGAATGGCGATTTGTCAGCCTCCACAATTGCCTATGCCAGCTGCATCCTTCCTCCTCTTCGCGAATTGTTGAGTAATGCTTTGATTTCTTGTATCTCGTTCATGACCGTTTGATTGACCTCGTCTCTTCCTTCAACTCGCCTGCGCTTTTTCCTTCTTCTATCTCGCTCATCATCATCTTCTATCCCCTCTTCCTCATGTCTCCTTCTCTCTTCTCGATATCTTTCGTCTTCCTCTTCCGCGTATCTTCTCGCTTCCTCTTGCCATTGTTGTTCACGACGTCTTTGTTCCTCACGAGATATTTCCTCTCTTCGTATTCTTTCTTCTTCTATTTGTCTTTCCTCCTCTCGAAGCCTTTCCGCCTCCCGAGTTCTTTCTTCCTCAAATCACCGCCTTTGATCTTCCACCTAGTTTCCTCCAAAGCTCTTCTCAGCAACCTTTCTTCGCTGCTTTCTCTTCGACGTCTCCTCCTCCGTTCTCCTATTTCTTCTCCTTGTTCATCCTGGGGTATTCCTCCTCCTTGAGTTGTGTTTTCTCCCGCACCAACTTCACCTCGTAAATCATGAACAGTTCTCTCCTCGTTGAGTTGGTTGTTTTGCTGCGTCAGGACTGCATTCTTCCTCATGAGTGTTGCTCTTTGTTCCATTAGAGTTCTCTCTCTTTCTCTTTCTAAACGTAGCACTTTTCTGATTTGCTCTAACGTTATATTTTCTTCATTGAGATTCTCTTCTCCGCCTCCTTGTGCAGGTTCTTCTTCCTCCTCTGTTTCGGTGTTAGCGGTATGGATGGATCCTTCTCGATAACGATCTCCTTCTCCCTGTTGGACTCTATTTTGTCTTCCTCCTCTATTTGACGTTTCGCCTCTCTCCATCCTTCTTACTTCTCTTCCTTACAGGCGCAAACTCCTTCTCGATGCAATGATGTGTTGTGCTTGTTCCGGTACTCTTGCCATGGATGACCTGTTAACCGATTACCTTTCGTTCTCCGACTCACCGGCTCTTTTGACCAGACCTAACTTGTTTACCTTCAAAATAACAGATCTTAGATATACTTTTCCTCTTCCAACACTGTCGTAATTTCTTAGTCACTATCCTTTGGCTTTTATGAAGTAACAACTCACTTAATGATTTAGAAGAAGGACTCTCAAATAATAACAAATCTCTCAAACTATCTCAAGTGAGATCCCTGTTTCTCGACGCCAAAATGTAACTACGGAAAATCCATAGTCACACCCACTTACTAATTTTAGGAACACAAAAATAAATACAAACAGGATTGAACTCAAATCTTCTATTCCAATTGATTTTAGAATATTAAGTTACAAGTCGCTCAAGAACACTTTAGATCTAAACTCTTCACTCACAGGAGCTCTCTTGGATATTTCAGATGTTCCAACCCCTTTTACAGGGGGCTAAGTCCTCCTTTTATAGGAGAAGGTTACATAATGGGTTACAGCCCGATTTATCTCGGGGATGCACTTTTTTACTTCGCTCAGATCAACTTTCCGCTTCCTTTACGCCTTAAAAGTTTGTCATTGTTGTGGGGACAATTGTCCCATTTCTTGCACAACAATCCATATCTCGCTCATTTTATCTCGGGGATATTACTATTTCTTGCACAGCAAGTCCAGACTTCGCGCAGTTGACTTCGTATGCTCTCCCTTTTCTTGCACAACAATCCTCATCTCGCTCTTCTTATTTCGGGGATCTTACTATTTCTTGCTCAGCAAGCCACACTTCGCATTTCCAATTTTCTTCGTGAAGCATCTTCCCATGCAAGTCAGTGTTACCTCGTACATTGATACCTCGCGGTCTCAATTTTGATAAAGCGAGTCTGACACTTGATTTGACTCTTCACTGACACTCACTTAGGAATTGGTGAATAATATCTTTCTCGAAGATTCATTTCGTTTGCCTCGTTCAATCTACCTCGGACACGTGGCGAGCAGATTTTCTGTACCTACACAGACGTCGACCAAAAAAAACCCGAAAATGCTAAAAATCTACCGGATTTTTACACAAAAAAATTTACACCCTTATGTGTCCAATATCTATTGGCTCACTTTGAAAGCGGACCCCATGTTTTTCCAGGTAGGATAGGGTGAAAATAAAATATATGGTGGATATAACTAATACGTAAAGGTATAAAGTGTGGGAGAAAAATCCGGTAGATGGGTAGCAGGTTCGAAAAAAATGGAAAAATTTAAAGGTGGACCAAAAACGGTGTACCAATGAAATCCAACCATTCAAATCAGTTTTTCAGGCCCCACTCATATCTTTAAACCCCACTCCCTATAGATCTCAGCCATCCAGGGGATTGGTCCGCCCCTAGAAAGGTCGGAAAAAAACCAACTCGCTTATATCGGCAGTTCCTGGCAGCAGCATCTCGGAAGGGAGTCAAGTACTGACAACAGCATCTCCGAAGTGACAACTAGATCGTCCTAGGTAGGACCTAGATAGATAGAACTGGATAAACATCAGCACAAGTGAACACATTGACCAAAACACCCTCATAATATTTTCTATTGCCCTTTACCTTATCCCAATAAGTTTCTTTTCCTTTTCCGAACGAATTTTGGGGATTTCTTTTTTTTCGTCGGTGTGTTCTGCTTTTTAGATAGATAAAAATCCCAATCTCAAAATCCCTCCTCGATTTCCATTCCACTTCTGAAGGAGGGGCTCCAAGCTTCGATTTTTATTTATTTTCTGGTAAGTATCTCCAATTCAATTTTGATGAACCCCCAGTAGTCTAATCGTATGTAGTTGTAATCTCTGAATTAGGTAATTATCTTGTTTTTTTTGTTCTGTTTTGTGATTTATATTGGTTTACAAGCAATTTGAAAACTGGGTTTTCAGTTAATCTATGATCCCTTGTTGTTTAGTTGGTGGGTAGCTGCTGTAGTTGTAGTAGATGATGATCTTGTTCTTGATAAACTAAACCTATGCATGATTCCTTTTACTTTCAACTTGTAAAGATATAGACCCTAATTACCATTACCAGCTTTCGAAATCGTTATGGTGTTCCAATATCATGAGTGCTTGAAGCTCATGTCTTTTCCCCTTATTCACCAACTCACAAATTTTGTTCATTGATGTATGTTACCGTCAATCTGTGATTTGGAAGTTTATTAGTTATGGTTGCTGCTGATTACCACATTTGAAAATAGACGATTCCGATCTTTAGTTAAATGTATCAGATCTCTACCTATTGAATCCGATAGTTAGCCATTACTATGTGTTTGTAGAACAAGCTAACTGGATCGACTGGCTGTAAATGGATTGACTGGATTGAGTGCTTTGTGAAGTCTGTACATGCTACCAAATGATACAACAGACCTTATTATGGTTCGTGGCCTTTATAATCTAAATGGCTAAACCCCTTTTTTGTGAATTTGCAATACGATCTTTGGGTGGGTGTCTGTTGTATTGTTTTGTTTTGTTGCTTTTAGCCCTGTATGACTATATGTACTGGAGTGATGTGTTTGTGAGTATTCGGTGTTATTCTTGCAGTCATGTACTTATATGTCTTAATTTATACGTTTGTAGGAAGATAAACCTTTGATGACCTTTCCTTAATGGCGAATTCAAACACCTCTTTAATGATATTGTCTTCAGAATCAAGGAGCGTAAGCGAATCAAGTTCTATGAATTCAAATATGGGTTCTTCACAGGCATTTGTCAACCAGCAGAACATAACTTCTCTACAAGGGCCAGTTGCTATTCTGTGGGACATTGAGAATTGTCCTGTTCCTAGTGATGTCCGTCCCGAAGATGTTGCTGGCAACATAAGAATGGCATTAAGAGTTCACCCCATTATTCAAGGTGCTGTTACATTGTTTTCTGCGTATGGTGATTTTAATGCCTTTCCAAGGCGCCTTAGAGAAGGTTGTCAGAGAACCGGTGTGAAGCTTGTAGATGTCCCCAATGGAAGGAAAGATGCTGCGGACAAGGCCATCCTAGTTGACATGTTTCTTTTTGCGCTTGACAATCCTCCACCATCTTCAATCTTGTTAATCTCTGGGGATGTGGATTTCTCTCCTGCTTTGCACATACTCGGCCAACGCGGTTATACAGTCATCCTTGTAATCCCTGCTGGTGTTGGTGTGTCGTCTGCCTTAAGTAATGCCGGGAGGTATGTCTGGGATTGGCCTAGCGTGGCTCGTGGAGAGGGATTTGTGCCTCCTAAAACCCTATTGGCACGTGGTTCATCCGAAGGTGCTGGATATCTCAGGGGGTGCCAGATGAATGAAAACCCAGACACCCAAAATGACGAAGAAGCGATTGTGTATAGGGGAATAAGCCACAGTGAGTATGCAGCTCAAACAAATATCAACCAAATGTACTGCTACTCGAGGAATTCACAATCTTTATCGGAACACACCAATAATCTTAATCTCTACGGTCTTCCCACATCAAGATCAAGAAGTCTCCCATCTGGTTTGAACGATGTTCCAGCGATGCCTGCAAATGTTGAAGACCCGACATTGTGGGTCCAGCCTGGAGACATAATCGGCCTCAAAGGTCAGTTGGTGAAGTTACTTGAGCTCTCAGGAGGTTGCCTACCCCTAGTTCGTGTTCCTGCAGAGTATAACAAAACTTTTGGCCGGCCCTTGTACGTGGCTGAATATGGCGTGATGAAACTTGTCAACCTTCTTAAGAAGATGGCTGATGCAATGACGGTAGAAGGGAAAGGCCAAAAGAAGTATGTCTATCTCCGTACAGCCACTGGCGGACATGAAAAGGTTGAAAATGGTAACCTGTCAGCTGTTTTTCCAAAGAAGGACAAGAGAGGTAAGGGATGCCAAGAGGAGACCGTAGATATTAACGTATGCACTATCCCAGGATGCTCTTCCGATGAGTTCTCAGATGATGATAAGGGAGCCGTTGCTGGACTAACAAGTGACTCAAATGATCATCTCAAACAGTTTAAACAGGAAATGCAGGAGCTGCTTGTTAGTTGTTCCTGTAAAATTCACCTGGAAAGTTTCGAGGAAATGTACAAGCAGCGATACAAGAAGAATTTACATTATCAAAGCTTTGGCGTCAATAATCTCGAGGAGCTGATCAATAAGGTACGGGATGATGTTAATTTATACGAAGAACAAGAAAGCAAAAGAAAATTTGTGGTCCCCAACTTTGTAAGTGGCTAAACTATCCTGTGTTGTGTTTTCAGACATTGTAAGACTCGTGCTTAACTTATGTCTGCCCATGTAGCAATATCAGCCTATCTGTTTTATTTATGTTACAGAGCTGAGCCCGTAAGGGTCTTTAGAAAACTTTCGTTTTAGTTGTGTTTACAAAGCTGAGCCTGTAAGGTTTTTTATAGAGTGCCAGCTTTTTGTTTTACTTTTTCTTTCTCAGATATCGATTTCTTTTACAGTTTCGTTGCTCTTTGTAGTGTAAGAAGATAAGTGTCAGGGTTTTCATGGATAAGAATTCGGAATCCCTGTGGTTAAACTGCTCAGCTAGTTTTGTAAATTATTGGAGTCATCCTGCAATCCAAAACATGGTATCTGCCGTTGTTGGTTTAGACTTCTTGAGTCAAGATGTGTGTTTCTACTGATATTGTTCCTTTAGTACTGACATTTTGTACAAAACCGTGCTTTGCGACGGGTTCAGCACTTCACCAGAGAGATGATTTAAGAATTTTGCACATTCAAAAACTATTTTGTAATTCTGCACATTCCTTTGAAATTTTAGGTTATTGTCTGTACATCTAGGCCAAGTAACAGCTGCAGTAGTAGCCTTATCAAATGGTCTTGCAGCGTCTTGGTAGATCTTTTTGGATGTGTAATTTGATGCCTAGATTATACAAAGTATAAGAAAGGTTCCTCCCATTTGTAATCCTTAATTTGGAGGCCAAGGAGCGTATTATAGCCTATTTGGATACATATCTAGAAGTTACTTTTCGATTTCAAAGTAAAAAGTTAATTTTGGGATGGAATTTCAGAATGACTTCTAGAAGCAAATAGAAACAAAGAGGTTAATCCCCGCGGGCTGTTTCAAAAAAAAAAAAAAAAACAAAGAGGTTAATCGGGAGTTTGGATGCGCATCCAGAAGTAGCTTTTTGATTTCCAGAAGTCAAAAAGCAAGAAATCAGTTTAGATATAGAATTTCAAAACGAAAGTTAACTTTTTTCTAACCTGTGCTTCTGATCTTAGAGAAGTAATAGGGTGTTTGGATGTACACCCAGGAGTCGAAAAGTTAGAAATCAGATTGATAATAATTTTTCAAAACGTTATCTAGAAGCATAAAAGTCGCCTAGTGACATTAATTTTTTATGAAGTAAATTTTTTTTGCTTCTAGTTTCTACTTGTGCTTGTATGAATCCAACTTCAACTTGTGCCTTATTTTTTTTTTCGGCAAAGGGAAATCCCATTTGCTTATTTTTGGGCCTTAGTGAGCAAGTCTTATGGTGGAATCCAAGCCATTTCAAGTGTGGAAAAACTGTGGAATGTCAATTCTAATAGGTTCCAAATTGGTGTTTTCCATGAAAAATCCAAGCAGTGTTCCATGGTTTCGTGGAAGATCCCGTGGAATCCATTCGAGTGCTAATCAGATTAGCGTAAAACGCTAATCAGAATAGCGCACTACAAGACAAAAAACACTAATCAGAATAGCACACTAGAAGACAAAAAATGCTAATCAGAATAGCACTCAACGCTATTCAGAATAGTTTTTTTTTTTATCCGTAGATTTAAGATGTGCCAATGAAAATCTAATTGCCGAAAAAAAAAGCTAATCTTAATAGCTTTGAACGCTATTCTTAATAGTTTTTTTAGCGCTATTAAGATTAGCTTTTTTGTTGTTCCACCACTATATTTGCGCTTCTATCCACGATTCCAAATGCTGAGTTGGCGTGGAAGATGAAAGATGGATGAATTCCACCATAAGACTTACTCTAAGGCCTTAATGTTTCCAGAAGCTTCCATAGGAGTTGCCCCTAGTGATTGTTCCAGTGCCTTTATAAGAAAAAGAAAAACTTCTGGAAATTTATTTTGCCGACTTAACATTCAAGAAAAAAAATCCCTGAGCTAATAAATTCATTCTTTTCTTGTGTGAGAGAAAAGAAAAGAAAAGAAAAGATAAAAGCAAATTCTGCTTCTGTTTCTTCAATTGGTCTCGAAATCAAAAAGGTACCTACATATCCATGAAATTTATGTTTGATTTCTGTTATTTACTTAACTTAGAGTGATCCTGAGCATTCAAATGTTTCTGCAAAACCTACTTTTGTTGATTTTGGTAATTTTTTTCTATGTTTATTGGATATGCCCTTGATTTCTGCTTCTACTTCTTCAATTGATCTCGAATACCCAAGGTTCCATGAAATTTGGTTTGATTTTTGTTATTTATTACTTTTCTGTCTAGTTTTGTTGATTTTGGTTTCATTTCGTTCTTTAGAGGTAAATATTTGATATAGAATTTCATCCAATTGCACTTTGATTTATAATCTATCTTTATCATAATTCGAAACAGTCGCATGTGAAATTGCTTGTAGTTAAAATTTGGGAGTGACTGCTTATTGAGTTGGGGTTTTTTTATATATGTTCTTATGCACTTTGGTTCTTGGGACATTGGGCATTGCACCACTGTGTTGGTCTGGTGCTCTTTTTCATTTACCAATCTGTTAGTATGTTTTTAGAATGTCAATCGGGGATGTTACTTGCTTCTGCGTTACTTAGTGAATGTTTCAATGTTTGTGCTATTAGTCGTGGGGTTTTGAGTAAGGTCTAGTGATTTTAAGAGAGAGTCTAGGGACTATCGAGTAATAGTATGAAGAGTTTGATCTAAAATTTTGTTTATTTTCTCATTCCCGAAGCGATAAAAGTCCCTTCATATTGAAGTACTTTCGGCAATGGAGTCTCAACAAAACCAACACCCCCAAGTACCACCTCCTCCAACACCTAAACCAGCCTCTTCTTGTCGAAAAAAGAAGTCAGAGGGTGCCAGTTTCATTGCTGATATGAGGGAGCATGTTGATGAATTTTTAAGCGCTTCCATGGATGAACACAAAACCTGCTTTAAGAAGACCATTGAGAAGGTTAGTGAATTATAATACGTGTATACTAGTCAAGTAGATAGGAAAACGATCTCTCTGTCTCTCGTTTTTTCTAATTGTATGTATGTGTTGTATTTCAGATGTTTGGGATGTCAAAAATCGTTGCAGAAAAGAACTCACTTAGTGTTAAAGAAGTTGAAAGCTCCCTTCCTCTTAAGACAACTGTTACCGAATAGGAGCCTCAAGCTTTTGACAGAGGGATTTGGCATGACAGGCTTAAGGATTTTACAGGGTACGCAAAACTGTTGCGCAACTGTTTTCTGGTGCTTTTAATATTGACATCTTATTTGCCTGTAATTGAAAACATAACTCATTTGCAAGATTTATACATGAAGTTAAAAGCTTCGACAAATATGGGTTTCTATTTAATGTGTTTTCCAGTTTATCAGAATGGATTCGTAATAATTGTCTGACCATTTAAGAAGGAAAGTATGAAAGAAACTCTTTCAATTCACCTTCAGAATTCTGACTATGAATCTACGCGTGGATAGTAGGCCAAAGTACCGCTATCTTCGAAGACATCCCATTCACCTTTAGCTATGAACATCTCAGGACGCTCTCTGACTTCACTCACCAATTCCTTCCAGTTTGGCCTTAAATTGTTCACATAGTACTTGACGTTTTTCCTGTTCAGACGATCTTTTATGCCAGCAAGAAATTGCAAAGGAATTGAGCCGAGTTGAAGAACATCACGCTCCAAGTCTTTGAATACTAGTGTCATTTCAATTCCATCTCCAAAGCACGCCAGGTTAACAATCTGGATGTCCCATAGTGGTACCACAAGGTAAGGTGCTTCTTTCAGCACAACTAGGTTATTACGAGTCAGGGCACAGATAGTTGGCGCGCCTGTGGGAAGATAAGCAGCATCAAATTGGAACTCGTCTAGCGCCTGAAATTTTACACATATAAAAGGCAGTCCAGTCTTGACAGCAAACTGAGTTTCTTCAACTTTGTGGACGAATTTTTTTAATTCTTTGTTGCGGCATTTTAAATCTTTGTTACGGCTGCTGCTGCTAAACCTGGGTTTCCTAATGTTAAACCTGGTTTTCCTAATGTTGTCCGAATCCTTATCAGATGTCACCTTTCCCAGAGGGGTTGGCACCAAGAGGAATTGGATATCCTTTGTCTCTGTGTTTCTGATCTTGATGGGGTGCTTCAAGTGGAATTGCATGAGAGGCGGCTTCCTCCTGTTTCCAAGTTGATAGAAATACCATTCTACATTTCTATGCATGAAAACTTCATCGCAATCACCATGATCTGAGTATGTGAACCCGTTTACATGCGCCTCAATGGTGCCGGTGCTGGAATGTTGTTTTTTCCCTTGGCCGAAAAGAAGTATGACGTTACGTATCCTCTCAACCCAACACTCATCATGCTTCTGCAGCGGCCAGTTTTTATAAACATCGCCTGACATTGTGACCGGATCACAATCTATCCTATCGATTCTGCCAGAACTATCTTTTGTACTAGACCGACCTTTACATCTCTCGACAGTTGCTGTCCTCAACAAGTGACCAAGTCTTGCCTGATTCATCATACGAGCTTCCTCCTCCGAATCATCATTCCCAATTCGCTCCGAGGATTCGCATAGCTCCATTGCAAAGAGATGCAGCAAAATCTACTTCGGATGATTATTGAACTGTGAGAAGAGGAAATCGGAAACTAAAAAAGAAGGAATTTATCAATCTTTTCTTTCTTCTGTCTGTGTGTGTGTATATATGGGCTGAATGCTCGCGAAAATTCCTAACTTAAACAAATTCCTAATTGGAGTCCAATCGGAGATTCTTTCTTTATATAGCAAAAATTACTGAGGTAGACTATTGGAGGCCCCTTTTCATAAAAGAGAAAATTTTACTGTGTCAGTTTTTTTTTTTACCATGCTAGAGGTCTATGTGAAAAAAAAATTCTACTGTGCTTGAGGCCTGCAACAAGGGCTTGGCACTCAAAAATTCCAACAAACATATATGTTCACCTTGTTGTTGTGCAACGGGCGAAAGCCAAAATAAAATAAAATAATAATAATAGACAAAGTTTGTTGGTGCCCAGCTTGTTGCCAGGCTACCCACCAACTTAATGTAATCTGACCGTCAAAGGCTTTTTATAGACAAAGAGTAACAACTTTTTTCTGTTTAAATAAAATAATAATACTAGTAAAAATTGGGAGTCTGTCAGACAGCTCTTACTCAAATCGACATGACATGATTTCTCTTTTACCAAACACCTACTAATCGAACACAAGTTCCAGAAGTCATAACATCAATCAACAAATTGGTTTCCAAATGCCAGAATATTAATGTAACCACCATTCAAGGTTAATAAACCACAATCTCATCACTTTCGGGATCTATCCGTGCTCTCTTGGATTTCGATGCTCTGACAATTTTCCATATATTTTCGGCTTCTTTATATGCTCTATCGAAATCTTCCTCCAGATCGAGAGGCGGATAGTTGGCCAAAGTAAGACTATCCTCCAAGAAATCCCATCCGCCATCAGCTAAGAACACATCCGGAAGTTCTCTGTGAAGTCTCACCTTGTCACTCCAGTCTGGCCTTAAACTGTTCACATAGTACTTGACGTCTGCCCTGTTCAGACGATGTTTTATGCCAGTAAGATATCCCAAGGGAATTGAGCGGAGTTGGAAAACATCACGCTCCATGTCATTAAATACGACTGTCATTTCAATTCTATCTCCAAAGCACGCCAGGTTAACAAACTGGATCTCCAATAGTGGCACCATAAGGTAAGGTGGTTCTTTGGTGAGCACAACCAGGGCAGAACGAGTCAGGGCACAGGTAGTTGGTGCACCCGTGGGAAGCTCAGCAGCATCGAACTGGAACTCGTCTAGCGCCTGAAAATCTATACGTGTAAATCGCAGTTCGCTCTCGCAAATCCGCTGAGTTTCTTGAACTTTGTGGATGAAGTTTTCTAAATCTTCGTCACGGCTGCTGCTGCTGGTAGACTTGGTTTTCCTTTTCCTAATGTTATCTGAATGCTTATCGGATGTCACCTTTGGCGCCAAGCAGAACTGGATATCTTTTGTCTTTGTATTTCGGATCTTGATGCGGCGCTTCAAGTGGAATTGCATGAGAGGCGGCTGCATCTCGTTTCCAAGTCCATAGAAACACCATTCTACATTATCATACATGATAACTATATAATCATGCAGAATACTGTCTGAGTATTCGAAACCGTTTACATGAGCCTCAATGGTGCCGGTGCCACAGTCAGATCCACCAATTATGACCTCATGTATCCTCGCAAAAGGTTATGGATTGATATGGATATGGATCACACGGAGGAAAATTGAGGATATTTTGCATGCAAGCTATTTTGGAATTCTTGGAACAAACAAGAGGAAGATGGTAATAGCTAGCAAAGCCCATAATACATTATTTATTACATGCACCCTAAGAAAAGAAAAGAAAAGAAAAGGCGACAACACATGACATATCAACTACAGATCCCTAGCAAATTCAAACGGCATGAACACGCGAAATATCATAAAACAACCCATTCCAGGTACCCGCTTTTCGATCGGTCTTGAAGCTACTGGAGAAGGTAGTGACCCAACTCTTTAGTAATAGCAGCTGCAACTTGAATATGTGCATCTGGACTAGGAACATCTTCGGTTTGTTTCTCATACTGTATCCACCATTTCACTTTGCTACCAGACTCTTCAATGTTATCAACATCTTTAGGAGTTACGGTCATTATGAGATCAAAGGTCTTATACTGAGTCATTAAGTCTCCTCCCAAAACACTGAATGTGATCGACCTATTATCCTCGTCCACGGATTTAACAATTTCCTTTACCGAAATTACTTTTGAAGACGCTCCTGTAAGCAGTAAGCGTATGAAATCAAAATTTGTTCATCGAAATAATATTAGGATTTGTTTTTTATTTTGATTTCTTACCTGGTGTAACATATTTCCATTCCCTAATATTTCCCACGCTGCTTTTACCATCACCTTTACCGATTTTGACACTCTTGTAAAATTGAGGGAAAATTGTAGGCAATTGCATTATATTGTGCCTGAACAAATTATAGAACTTATCTGCGGAACACTTGAGTTCAATTTCAACCTGAGCCCCAACAATTTGGCTCATCCCAATCAGGACTAGTGTGAGCAACCCTAGTCTAAGAAAGCTTTGTACCATGCCAATTTTCGCCATTCTAGCTAATTTTATGAAAGACTAATTGATATGGTATGTTTTATAAGATAGATAGTAATAGAGATGGTTTGGAATGAGAATAAGTGAAGTGCGGGGCTTATATACTGAACTCAAGTACATCCATTAACGAGAGAATAAGTGAATGGAGATATTTCACTAATTTAATATAGACGCAAGTACATCCATTAACGAGAACGATCGATATAATGCTGCATACGTTTTTTGGAAGTTTAGATCATTTGTATCCTACATGCAACTAAAAATAAGTTTAGTGTGGTTGTTCATTAATTCCACTATAGCCAACTTTACTATTGGAGTGTTAAGATACTTCTTAATTAGGCACTAACGAATACAGCATGGTGATTGATCCCCGTTTGCCATTATCGTTTTTATATAGGGGGCTCTTTTGATTGAAAACTAATTAATCACCTTATGTTATCCATATAACGAGTAAAAGGAAAATGTGAGATTAGGAGGGGGAAGAATATTTTACTTCATAAGAAACGACCTAATTAGCAAGTAAATTTTGCTCTCTCGGTGAACACATCGATCCAAAAAAAAAAAAGTTCTTTGAGTACCAATGGTACAATGTATATGGGTCCGGGCTATCGTCAGAAAAATCCAAACGTATAAGTCAAACGTAATACACAAACAAGGTTTCAGTCAACTTAGTTTGACCGATAGAGTCAAATCGGCTAGAGCTGGCTGGAATTGAGTTGTATTGAAATAACCGAAATACCCTTTAAGTGGTTTAACCTAACCAAACCAAAGATGGATAAGAGTAAAGCAAGTACTTCATACCATCTGAACCCCGATACCCAACTATTAGCTTCCTCTTTTATTCTTCGTTTTCCCTGTTGTATTCTTCTTCTTCCCTCTTTTTTTTTCTTCGTCGCTGGGGTAGAAATCCTAGTAGAGAATTTCAAGCGAATGGAATTCGGATCCAGGTGACCTAAATCTAATAGTCTACTTTCATCATGTGATTACGTTGATTTTAATTGTGTTTATGCGCTTATACAGACTACAGATTTCATCGGTTATCTTCTTATTGATTTGTCACTCTTTTGCATGCTAATTTCTAGTTAAGTTATTTATTTGAGTTGATTTATACTATGCCCATTTTTTCAAAATATATTGATTCTGAATTTCTTTGATTTCTAGTTGGGTAATCTGTAATTAATGGCCACAAATTGTCACCATTGACATCTTTAAGTGCTCAATTGGGTCCCAATGTTATTCGTATGTCATGCTTCAAATTTCTCTAGAGAGTTACTTCAAATGTAGACCAATCTTGACTGCAACACATCGATAAGCATTAGTTGAGCCGGGAGCTCAAGATACTTGAATGTAATGATTCTCAACCACCAACGGAACCCAATGATTCAGATAAAACTCCAGATGTAGACCAATCAAATCTATCTGGTAAAAGAGGTAATGATCATGATGGCGGTGAAAGAACTCCGACTGCTGGAAGAGATGAAGAGCATGATGATGATGATAAAGACATGCCAACTGTTGGAGGAGGTAATGGTGACGGTAATGACAATGATGGAGATAAAGATAAGGATAAAGATGGTGAAATTTTTGAAAAGGATGAAGAAGAAGGTGGAGAAAAAATAGGCAATGATCAACCAACTGAAACTGCAACTGGAACTAAACGAGAAAATTCTCACATGCTTCCCAGGCACTTGAAGGTCACACTGAAACCAGGTCAGCCTCCACTAAGGATCCCAGAATATGTTGGACATGTTTTTTTTTTGATACAAATACATATGGGCTCGTGAAATCCATGGTGCTATCCTAAGTAATCTCAATAAAACTTTGTTTTTATTTAAGTGTATCTATGTATCTTAAATTTTCTTCAAGTGTTTGTATTTGTTTTAATTTTGTTTTTTTGGTACTTAGGATCACAAGCGTGCCATCTGTCTTATGAGGTACCAAGCTTCAAGTACTATGAGGAATAGATGGCCACTTGATTGGGAATGTTTCGAGCTATAATTGATTGTCAAGAACTCAGGGATGTGGCATGCTGTGGAGAGTTCGGTTGTTGAGTATGACAAAGTTACTGTATTTGCATTATTTGAGAGGTTCTACGGAGAGACTGATATAATGTTATTCCCATTCGGTGAGATGGCGGTAACTCCCGATGATGCTCATCAAATTTTAGGCCTCGAGGTTGAGGGAAAAGCATTCAATGATGGATACGAAGAAGTCATTTCTTGGGAGAAGATCTTCAAATTTACCAAGACCATGTTCGATTTGGATGAGAAGCAATCAGAGTCTTTGTTTGTGGTGAAGGATGGTTATTTAAGAAAGAAGTTCAATCTGAAGATGTTGAGGGACACATACTCTGAGACCAAGAAAATCTTTGATAAGGAAGGAAGTGTGTCTGTGGTGCAAATCAATGCTACTGCGTAATCTTATTTTCTATACATCTTGGGTAACTGTATCTTCCTCGACAGTTCCGGAAGCTTGGTCGACGCCAAGTATCTTCAACTATTGGATCCCTTACATGAGATGCATATGTATTCTTGGGGTACCGCGGTGGTTTCCTTCTTGAACAATGAGTTGACAAAGGGTTCAGGGAAACTGACTAAACAAGTTAACGGAAATCTATGTCTCTTCCAGGTAATTCAGTTATCTAATTCATTTATATTTGCAAAATGCTTATAAGATAATATTCTTACTAAACTTTATGTATTCATAGGTTTGGGTATAAGCACTTCCCTACTCTAGTGAAATCCAACCCCCACATCAAAGCGAATACTAAGCTTGCGATTAATAATCCAAGAGGACATAGATACAGTTTTACTGGTGCTCACGACAAGGATATGCCACAACAGATTATCAACATGTGAGTCGCCTTGGACAAAATAATAGGGGATGAGGTAATATTTGATCCTTATCGAGATAATATAAATGAAGGTTTAATAAAAAGGAGAGATGATATTGCATTATTGATCACTGTCGTATGCGTAAAAAATAATTACACTTTCTCACTACTCAAAATATAAAATATAGCAAGGGCAAGAAAGGATCGATCCCACAGAGAGGTCTAGGTTGTCTCGTTGTTTCGGTTTCTATATAAAACACCGAGTATTTTTCTGATTTTTATATACTAAAATAAAATAAAAGCAAAGCAATAAAACGTAACACGCAAATCAAGGTAGTGAGAATATTGGTTAAGGATTCATCTTCATTCACTAACATGCTTTCAAAACAATAATTAGAATTGATATTTTAATCTCAACTTTTATCAAAAGCCCTAGAATATCTTGATCGCAAGAATATCCCGCTAATTTCCTTTTGTCATCAACAAACACATTAAAAGATGCGAGTATGAGTTCTATCTAAAAGAACAACCTAACGTGTAAAAGCACTAATCAAGTTTAATTCCCTAGATGCATTAAGTTCTATGAAATCAGGCCACTCAAAGCAATTGAACGTGGAAAGCGCACTAATTCAATTTAACAAAGGTTACGATTCACATATGATCATAAAAATATATCACTACAAACTATAATCATATTTATGCTACTTGTATTCAAGGAATATCAATTTTACGTATAATAAACCCTAAACTAGCAATAGATGTGATTAGAAGTTCTACCAATTTGCAACTTGACAAAACAATCAATCAAATCATGTAACTATATTTTCAGAGAATCGCAAACGATAAATATGAGACAAAACTAATATATTGAATCAAAGAATCATTCTTTGTGAAATCCAACTATTCCATAACCAATAATAAAACTCTATCTCATGTTCATGGAGTTCATAACAAGAAGAAAGAGAAACCCTAACATGTTTCTAAACCCTAGAACAAAAGTAGAAGATGAGATATATCATTCCAAAGATTAAAGTCCTCTCTTTTATATGTTTCTCAATTTCCATAAAGGATACTCCTTCCAAAATTAGGTTTTGTCTTCAAAGTCCATTAGATAGAAATCCACCAAGCCCACAAGTGAGAGAAACCCGTGTAGAAATTATGTCCCAAAATACTATCGCCGGAAAACTGGTTTTTGGTAGGAAAATTGACCGAATAAAGCTAGAAAAGTCGACGCCGTTAACCTGAGATTCTGTCGCTGGCGAGGGAATATTCCGTCACGACGCCGTTAAAGTTAACATTTGACCTAACGGTCTTCTGTAGTCAACTAGGTCTAAGTATGAGTCAGTCACACCCAGTTAGCTTGAGTTAGCTTCCTTGATTAGCTGACTGGTCTGAATCGCTGGTTTGGATCGGTCATTGTCAGTAATGAGTTAACTCGTCAGATCAGAAAATCCGACAGAGTCTCCTTTTTTCTCTGGGCATTTCCGGCCAATTTTTTCAGGCCTTTTCTGTCTTCACCTGTAACAATCCTAACATTCATCTAATTTTAAGCATTCCTTCAATTCACTGCAGTAGAGCTTCACTATTCACTACAGTTTCATTACCCTTGTAATCAACAGCAACTCAGTACCCTGATTTCATCTCTCGGCAAAGAACACCACAACAGAATATTAGATCGAACCCATTTGCTCTCTTCTTAACAACAACCACAAGACCCATTTATTCTCCGTTGAATTCGATTCAATTCTCAGATGCAACCACCAATTCCATTTCAGTTCAAACCCAAATTCTTCCATAGCTAATCAGAACAATCAAACCTAGCTTCAATTTCACAGATTCATTCTCCTGCCAAATTCTTACTTCACCACCAAACCCTAAAACACAACCTCAAACTAATTATCTTCACAGCAGCGTCATCATCTTCAATTCGAACGGAAACAGCTTCATCTGTCTATTCTGTCAAATCCACCAACTCGAAATACATCTCTCAAATCTACCAGCAACAGATCCCCAATTTCTTGTTCTTCAAACAGATTCTTCTCAGATCCCTATTTCCATTAATGGTGCGGCTAAATATTTCTCTCTTTCATTCTCAAGTGAATGAACTAATGATCGAGAAAAATGTCTCTCGAATTTAGGGTTAAGTTTTTAGGGAAGGATTGGGACACCCAGCGATAAGAACCACCCTCAGATTGGGTGGCCTTAATAAATGTCCACTTCTGATAAGGGCTAGCCAGATGGCAGCCCCTTAACCTTAGCTAATCTCTCTTTAGTGCTCCTCCAAAAGAGTTGCCTCTTAGCATTGACTGGGATCCAGATAGTGTTCTCCCCTGAAATGACAGATTTGCCCTTTTTGCTCAAAATACACGGATCCTTCTTCTTTCGCTCCAAATGGCTCCAAAGCACCTAATAAACTCAAACTCACACATAAGATACATAATTTACACGAAAACTCGCAAAGAAAGCATAAATACTAGATATAAAATTAGGTGTTTATCACACCTATCAAATTCCCCCACACTTAGACTTTGCTAGTCCTCGAGAAAATCAAACAAAACAATTATAAAACATACATACAACTCCGTGTCGTTGAGTCTACGATCATGTTTAGCATAAATTACAAGCCTTTAAACCCCTAGGTGTCCCTAGTGGACGAGTTATAGTGTCATGAAGGTTTACAAGAGGTCTACCTACAAAACCCTATATTTCCAACTCCGTTTATTTGTGACAAATCAATGAACGAATCCAAAATGACTACAAGAGGAGGTACCTTGCACAAATTCAATTCATATATTAGTAAATAAAGCTTTAATTAGATGGTCGAACAAGCCACAATACTCGAAAACTAACAAACCACAATCACAATGAAAAGATTAAGAAGATGGATATAGATGTAAATGTTGGAGAATGTTCACAAGTGATTGGTGCTTCCCATATCTGTCTGAAGGTCACTACCAAGATGAACCTATGCATCCTATTGGATTGAACTACTGGTTTGAATTCTACATCAACTCACTGGCATATACAAGGGAACCAGAAGTGACTTTATTCAACCAATATAAAACTTTCTTTTCTTTTTCTTTTCTTTCTCACTTTTTTTTTATTTTTCTAAATAGCATGATTAAATCTTTTGAATCTAAGCGCATGCTTCTTGTCAGCAAGTACATGATAGTTTCCTTAGATCCTGCATTCCACGCTTGTTTAGGAGACGAAGACAGGGACAACGTTTCACACATACTGCTATTCCCAAGTGTCATTTTATTCCGTTTGGTCTAATTGGTCGGTCTTTTTTGTTTTTGTTTTTTTTTTCATTTTTTTTTCTAGTAACTCAATCACTATATTTCATCCAAGCAGTAATAACACGTCGATGTTTAGTGACCCACCAAAGCACTTAGAGAACAATAGATAAATATGGAAAAATAAAAATAGAATGTGATATGGTGATATTCCGAGATATGGTAACAACTATCATGTTAATTGTGATTTATGAGCTATGTTCGTCCCTTTTAGTTAATTGGTTCCTCAACTCCTGCAATCAAAATGGTTCCATCCACTAATGGTGTCATCCTAAAGGCACAAGTTTCTAGATTTCGGAGTTCAAAAAGCACAATTTTTTTTTCTTGGTTTATCTATTTTTTTGATTTTTTTTTTTTTACTAAAGGCATAAAACAAACTATACAAATATATAAATGCTCCCCCACACTTAAACTTCACATTGTCCTCAATGTGTAAAACCGAAAGTTCTGAATTCTGACGTAACAACAGATAAAATGAATAAACTGTGCAAATTGGTAAGAAATTTGGAAAAACTCCATTTCAAAAAAGTTGTTCACCTACGTGTTTTTTACACAGTTTAAAAATTTCACAGTGGTTTGATAAACGTTCTGACAGTTATGGTCTCTGGACTGAACTATGCGCAGTCTGAAATTTTCTGACGAAAAGGTATTCATCATAATTCTCTTCTAAGATAGATTATGGACTTAATGAAATTAAACATGGGGATGCAAATATGATATGAAAACAGTAAAAAATAAATAAACGAAACAAAAATAAAATAAAAAGCAAAAGGATAAGAGATACAAAACCGGTGGGTTGCCTCCCACTTAGCGCTTGTTTTAAAGTCGACGGCCCGACTTAGCTTCTTGAAAGATTCACTCCCCATATATTAGCAATCTGAAAATTTGGGGATCCACCCATAGCACCTGTTTTTCAAATAATAGCTTCACACAAATATTAGTAATATAAAACAAAAATGAAGCTATGAACCGATAAAAGTTTCCCCCACACTTATTCTTGTCCACACTTGGAAGTATATAAAGAATATAGGAGTCGGGTACTACCACGGTTTCTTGTTTCAAAACCTGCATAGTATGAGAATCAAGTATCTATAATGGAGGAAATCGAGATATAAAATCATTCAACAATATTTTTGAAGCACATAAATTCAAACCAATAAGAGGTAAAGGAGAAGAAACAATAGGCAAGGGGTTAGACAAACCTTGCACAATCTCTTTTATTACGGAATCCTCTTCATCCTTGAAAAACTCAAGTGAATTATTCACCTCTTGTATATCGTGGTCCTCTATCAAACCTTGCAACCATTCTTCATCCGTTTCTGCCTTAACCAAAGTCTCGACATAAACATCATCACTACAATCATTTACAAGTTCAATTGGGTCTTCCATAATATTGGTTATAACGGTCTCATTCTCAACATACTCCTCTTCCTTAGACTCAAATCATATTGCAAAATCTTGTAAAACACTAGTTTCATCATACTCATGTACCTTTTGAATAGGTGCTTGATCATTATAAAGATCAAGGATTGAGTCAACTACACTAATGTCATTCAATATCTCCAAAGGTTGGTCCTTTTCTACTTCACCTTGATTGAAAAAAGACTCCATTGTACACTCCTCGGGGATGTCACCATAAATTGGTTCAAGCGACGTACTTTCATAGTCATCGTCACTGTCATAATATTGGTCTTTCGCAGAATTGTGCATGTCCTCTTTGTATTCTTCAATGCCTTGTCTTAAATATGAAACACTTTGTTGAAGTTCTTGGAGTGATCCATCCAAGTTCTGAAAATAGCATTCCATTTGTTGGTAAAACTCATTCTACATAGACAAAGTAGAATCACTTACCTCAGTATTGTTAGGCCAATTATCTTCCCTTTGAATGGGTGAATTATCATAAATTGGCCTAAACATACTATTAGCACATTCGGTCGATGAAAGTTGTTCCATGATTGGTTGTCTACAAATTGACTCCATGCTGGCCATAAATTTTTGCATCTCATCTACCAAACTAGAGGATATATTAAAAGGAAAACAACTATTCTCCCATCCTTGTGGTTGCTCACTTACATAACCACCATAAGAAGGTTGATATGTATGAGAATAACTCATAGGTTACGTGGAGTATTGATCATAACTAAATGATTGGTTTTGATTGTACTCCCCATAAGTGTAATAGTTGTCATGTTGTTGAGGTTGAAAGCCGTATTGATTGCTCCAATATGCTCCGTCCATAATAGGTACCTGAAATACGATTCTCAAACCAAGGTTAAGAACCAGAAAATAAGAAAAACAAAAATAAGACTAAAAAAAAAAAAGAAACCAAAAACAAGTGACAACCGTTGCCTCCCCGGCAACGACGCCAAAATTTGATCGCTGTCGTATGCATCAAAAATAATTACACTTTCTCACTACTCAAAATATAAAATATAGCAAGGGCAAGAAAGGATCGATCCCACAGAGAGGTCTAGGTTGTCTCGTTGTTTCGGTTTCCTATATAAAACACCGGGTATTTTTCTGATTTTTATATACTAAAATAAAATAAAAGCAAAGCAATAAAACGTAACACGCAAATCAAGGTAGTGAGAATATTGGTTAAGGATTCATCTTCATTCACTAACATGCTTTCAAAACGATAATAAGAATTGATATTTTAATCTCAACTTTTAACAAAAGCCCTAGAATATCTTGATCGCAAGAATATCTCGCTAATCTCCTTTTGTCATCAACAAACACATTAAAAGATACGAGTATGAGTTCTATCTAAAAGAACAACCTAACGTGTAAAAGAACTAATCAAGTTTAATTCCCTAGATGCATTAAGTTCTATGAAATCAGGACACTCAAAGAAATTGAACGTGGAAAGCGCACTAATTCAATTTAACAAAGGTTATGATTCACATATGATCATAAAAATATATCACTACAAACTATAATCATATTTATGCTACTTATATTCAAGGAATATCACTTTTACGTATAATAAACCCTAAACTAGCAATAGATGTGATTAGAAGTTTTACCAATTTGCAACTTGACAAAACAATCAATCAAATCATGTAACTATATTTTCATAGAATCGCAAACGATAAATATGATACAAAACTAATATATTGAATCAAAGAATCATGCTTTGTGAAATCCAACTATTCCATAACCAATAATAAAAATCTAACTCATGTTCATGGAGTTCATAACAAGAAGAAAGAGAAACCCTAACATGTTTCTAAACCCTAGAACAAAAGTAGAAGATGAGATATATCATTCCAAAGATTAAAGTCCTCTCTTTTATATGTTTCTAAATTTCCATAAAGGATACTCCTTCCAAAATTAGTTTTTGTCTTCAAAGTCCATTAGATAGAAATCCACCAAGCCCACAAGTGAGAGAAACCCGTGTAGAAATTATGTCCCAAAATACGCTCGCCGGAAAACTGGGTTTTTTGGCCGGAAATTGACCGGAATCCGGCTAGAAAAGTCGCCGCCGTTAACCTGAGATTCTGTCGCTGGCGAGGGAATATTCCGTCACGACGCCGTTAAAGTTAACATTTGACCTAACGGTCTTCTGTAGTCAACTAGGTCTAAGTATGAGTCAGTCACACCCAGTTAGCTTGAGTTAGCTTCTTGATTAGCTAACTGGTCTGAATCGCTGGTTTGGATCGGTCATTGTCAATAACGAGTTAACTCGTCGGAGCAGAAAATATGACAGAGTCTCCTTTGTTTTCTGGGCATTTCCGGCCAATTTTTTCAGGCCTTTTCTGTCTTCACCTGTAACAATCCTAACATTCATCTAATTTTAAGCATTCCTTCAATTCACTGCAGCAGAGCTTCACTATTCACTGCAGTTTCATTACCCTTGTAATCAACAGCAACTCAGTACCCTGATTTCATCTCTCGGCCAAGAACACCACAATAGAATATCAGATCGAACCCATTTGCTCTCTTCTTAACAGCAACCACAAGACCCATTTATTCTCCGTTGAATTGGATTCAATTCTCAGATGCAACCACCAATTCCATTTCGGTTCAAACCAAAATTCTTCCATAGCCAATCAGAACAATCAAACCTAGCTTAAATTTCACATATTCATTCTCCTTCCAAATTCTTACTTCAACACCAAACCCTAAAACACAACCTCAAACCAATTATCTTCACAGCAGCGTCATCATCTACAATTCGAACGTCAACATCTTCATCTGTCTATTCTGTCAAATCCACCAATTAGAAATACATCTCTCAAATCTACCAGCAACATATCCCCAATTTCTTGTTCTTCAAACGGATTCTTCTCAGATCCCTATTTCCATTAATGGTGCGGCTGAAGCTTTCTCTCTTTCATTCTCAAGTGAATGAACTAATGATCGAGAAAAATGTCTCTCGAATTTAGGGTTAAGTTTTTAGGGAAGGATTGGGACACCCAGCGATAAGAAACATATGATCCACCACCCCCTCCGATGACTCATGGTGTCTCACCGTGTAGTTGTATTTGTGTATTAACCATTATGATTCTTCCATCACCTTTATTCCATCCCATTCAATTCTTTTAATGGTTTCCTTGGCCACATAAATTGTAGACAATGAAGAGAGGTTATGCGGGTTGTCCCTCTTGAACTTACGAAGGATCTTGCTTGGTTTAATTCCCCAACTTCTTCATACTTGTTCAAACTCGTGGGGTTTCAACTTGGAAACTTGACAATGCCCAACAAGAGTTTTCGGATCTTTATGGTTATGCCAACCAACATCAACTCTAGTCATTCTCCACATGTTATCGATTTCTTGGTTCCTCACAAAAATAATCTTAAATAGGCATCCACACTTCTTTGACTTCATCTTGTACACCCTCATCGTCTTCTTATCATACACATAACCCTTTCTCTTGTGACTTTCGTCCGGCGATCCATAACACTCACATACCATTTCAAACCGTGTAGATTTTTGTTGGGTATTTTTCAGTAGAATGCACATCTTTTATTTTGCTTTCTCAATAACCCACTTGACCGCGTCGTATTTTTCCTTCCATTCCAAATCATTAGCATAATGTTCGGAAGTATTGGGACCCCTAATTTTCTGAGCTTGAGGATGATCCGTCATAGGTACCAAAGCCACAATCTACAAAACATAAAAAGTTTAGTTGATATGTATTACCAAAGTCGGCAAGGTATACATATAAAACACTTCCGGCTAGAAATATCCGGCACGTAAGAAAAAATTAACATTGCCGACAATGACAACAACCGGAAATGTTGGAAAACTTGAAAATGCCGGCTTGAGCATTTTCAAGTCAGTTTGTATTACCACGGTCGGCAGGGTCGACATATAAAACACTGTCGGCAAGAAAAAACCGGTACGTAAGAGAATATAAACATTGCCGACATGGAAACATCCGGCAAGGTATGAAAACTTGAAATTGCCGGCGTAAGCATTTTCAAGTCATGGCTCCTTTGTTTCAAAAAAATGGAAGTCGGAAAAGTTCAAATTATATACACTGCCAGCGTGGTACTGCTCATGAAAATTCGGCACACGCCGGCCTTTACAGCCGGTAAGATCAACAAGCGTCGACCTTGCCGACCCTGTACAGTAGAATTGAAAAAAAAAATCGATCATTTGCATGGAAAAATCACAATCTTCACCGCATAGGTTGTCTACCTAATTACTTGCAGCTCCATTCTCTTCTTCTTGGTCATTGGATTCTTCGTTTGGCTCAATACATTCATCACTTCCATACCCCATCATGAGTTTGAGGAAAATAAAAGTGAGGATCATGCAAATAATCCATTCGATCATGGTATGATAGATCATCATACAAGTACTAATATGTATGAGGAAAGTTAGAAGGCTCCCCCACTTGAAAATCAGGATTAGAATCACTCATCTCACTCTTATCACAAATTTCACAAAAACCCTAACTTCCACACCCCCCCCCCCCAAAAAAAAAAACCTCCTCTACTACTTCGTATTAATTATATCTCTAAATGATTTCTAAAACCCAACTTATTACTAAATCAACTAACTAATCTAACTAATTTAATCATTTTATTTAAATTAGAGTTAATCAATGTGTGTGTGTGTGTGTGGGGTGGGGGGATTTTTGCCATTTAGAAAAATCTAGGTTAAGGGGTGGCTTGGCTTTACTTCATAATGACCAGATTTTGTCTTATTGGGTATACCCTAATTAATCTGGTTATACCCCAATCAAGCCAGGTTGTATAAGGGTAACTCTGATGGAAAGTTTTTTTCTTTTTTCTTTTTTATTTTATATAGAGTCTTTTATATATACATGCTTCAAAAAAGAAATATGCTTCAAAAAAAAAAAATCCATAAGAATGACTTTAGGGGTTGCCCTTGGTGATTATTCCGGTACCTTTTAGAAAAAGAGAAACTTCTGGAATTTTCATTTCCACACCCCACCCTCTCTCTGTTAATTCTCAACTTCACTCTTGTAGCACCCCCAAAGCTAGCAGCTGAATAATCCTAGAGATTTACTAAATAAAGAGGCACTAAGAATCTAAATCATTTACTTAAACATTCAAGTAAGAAATCTTCTACAAAACTTTACCCAAAACTAGCCTTGCTCAGAAATATATATATACAATAATTCCTCTCAAATGATATACATATACAATAGTAATTTGGTTTACAAATACAATATGCAACATAATAAACATAGCCGAAGTTAACCAACTAACGAACTCAATTCCTCGAAGCTTACGTTGCGAAAATTTGAATCTGTCTCTGAAACTGAAAGTGGGAATGGATGGGCACATCATCCCTAAAAGGGGTTCCCAGTAGGAATAACATTTAACTTTCAAGTAATCATTGAAATGATTTGAAAACAATTCATGTTTTCCCTAACACTAAAACACAACTAATTCACAGAAGTAAACAATCATGTATATGGAACTAACTCCTTCCAAACAATGTACTAATATGGTGATTCAGCTTCCACCTAGTTAGCTAATATAGTGATTCAACATCCACCTAGTTAATGCATAAAATATTGAAAGTAAGTAGGTATAAATGAAGGAGTAGGATCCTATATACCATAGATAGAAATTCTCATTTTCCAAGCAATCAAATGGAAATTCTTATCTCCCAAACAATTCATAAAGACAAACAAAGCATTACGATTCCTTTCCAAGAAATAGAAAGATTTAAAAGAAATAACAGAACTTTCGTAATTCAAAGTTAAACAATGCATGTAAAGGAAACAGAGGGAAATAGAGGGAGCCACGATAAATAAAATAACTCTCTCATTCTTTCCTCTTCGTTATCCAGAATATTTCGTCAATGTACATCCCAGCGTCACATCCAGAAGAGTACAATAAACGTGTATCCAATCCCGTGGACATGGATTCAAGGAACTGAGATGAAACTAGGATACACATTGGAAATACTAACATGAGAAGATTTCACTCCCCTCAACCAGATTATTTATAATTTCAACATCATCACTGTCGAAGTTTTACGCAAGAATTTCTCAACATGAAGCCATACATATGCACCGAAGACTCCAAAAGAACGCCACTAAGATACGTTCACATATTCGACCATGACCATTGGATCAAACAAAAGTATAACTGGGGACTGCTCACCGCATCCCATTCCATAAGATAGTCCAATATTCAGAAGATGGTTCGAAGGATGTCGTTTGGAACAAAATCCTTGAAGACTTTGATAAGAATACATCAGCAACGGAACGTCTCCCTACTCATCTATTTTATCCAGTAGCGTCGGAAGATTTCGACCATACAAGCATTCACAACACATCATCATCACGATCATAAAGTAAAGGAACTGAACATCCTAAAGCCGAGGATTGACCGACAACGTAACCACAATCTCCAATATTATCCCTAACATGGTCGTTTTCGAGCACATATTTCATCCATCCGTCCCAAGAATGCGACGGGTTCGGCAAATTTTGGAATCCATTGGAGAGACACTACAGAATTGAAGCCGGTCGTCATCCTTCCATAGAATTGAAGCCAATCGCCATCCTTTCAATGGACTTAAGCTAGATCCACTCCAAGCCGAGCAACGCAAGCAGCTCCATTTTAAGACGACCAATGCTGACGGCTCCCATTCCAATCCAATCAAGTGCTGACGGCTCCCATTCCAAGCCAATCAAGTGCTAACGGCTCTAAATCCAATCCGACCAATGCTAACGGATAATCCCAAGCCGATCCAATGCCAGCGACTTCCCTTCATGCCAAGTATATGCTAGCAGCTCGGCTCCGCGTTCCAAAGCCTATCCCGGGAGGCGAGCAACCGTTCCAGATCGAGGCCAACAGCTTTCTTCTCAACCGGCCTCTTTCACTCCGTAACCTAACATGCAGTACAACGAGCATAATCTATGCAAAGCTGCCAAACACAAGGATCACATATTCTCCCTGCTTCCCGAAAAGGTTAGACGAATCCTCCTGACCATCTTACATGATTTACGTTTCGATTCTATCCTTGTCTCTAACCATCTTAAATGCTTACCACGCAACAACGCCCCTGTTATGAGTTAAGAAGGGGACTTAATATTGATGGTGGTTTTTAACTTAGGGGTAAAGTCGTAAAACCCTAGTCAGACAGTGACGTCACTGGACTTAAAAGCATTAATTGACCCTTTAATATGTCTGCGAGAAAATTACCAGGGTACCTTTTTTCAATTAATTAATTACTAATTAGGGTTTCGATAGGCCAAAACCCTAATTTCCACGCTACATGTGCCAATGGAAAACCATGCCAGCCACGCCCACCACGCCAAGGAATGCCAACCATGCTATCCGTGCCAGCCCCACCTACCGCGCCAAGGCATGCCAACCAAACTAGACGCACCCCTGTGCCAATGGAAAGATGTGCCATCCATACCTACCGTGCCAAGGAATGCCAACCATGATATCCGCACCCCTGTTCCAATGGAAAGCCGTGCCAGCCACACCAACCGCGCTAAGGCATGCCAACCATGCTAGCCGCACCCCTGTGCCAATGGAAATCCGTACCATCCACACCGACCATGCCAAGGCATGCCAACCATGCTAGCCACACCCTAGTGCCAATGGCAATCCATGCAATCCATGCCAGCCACACCCACCGCGCCAAGGCATGCCAACCATGCTAGCCGCACCCCTGTGCAAATGGAAAGTAATGTCAGCCACACCTACCTCGCCAAGGCATGCCAACCATGCTAGCCGCACCCCTGTGCCAATGGCAAGCCATGCCAGCCACACTCACCGCGCCATGGCATGCCAACCATGCTAGTCGCGCTCCCTATTCCAATGGAAAGCCGTGCCAGCCACACCTACCGCGCCAAGGCATGCCAACCATGCTAGAGGCACCCCTGTGCCAATGGCAAGCTGTGCCAGCCGCACCTACCGCGTCAAGGCATGCCAACCATGCTAGCCGCACCACTATGCCAATGGCAAACCATGAAAGCCACATCTCCTCGAGCATGCCAACCATGCCTAGCCACGCCACTATGCTGGCCTTCCCTATGCGGCTACCAAAACGAAGACGTGCGACAATCGACGGTCGCCCTTCAATCACAAAAGCAAATCCTAGCCATCCAAGGTTACCATACAACACGTGGTAACCTTTGACCCAAAACCCTAGCTTGGTCACGCCAAACCCTTGGCCCCACCATGCAAATCCAAACCGCACCTTGCCTTGGCCCTAGCCATGCTAGCCGCACCATGCGCTCATGGAATGCCAATCCCTTGGCCCCACCATGCCAAGCCAAAATATCCATGCCAATCCCTTGGCCCCCACCCTGCGATACAAAACACACCTTGCCATGGCCCTATGCCAACCTAGCCACACCGCCATGTTGTCCTTCCCTATGCAGCTACCAAAACGAAGGCGTGCGACAATCAACGGTTGCCCTTCAATCACAATAGCAAATCCTAGCCGTCCAAGGTTACCAGACAACATATGGTAACCTTTGACCCGAAACTCTAGTTTGGCCACGCCAAGGCATGCCATGCCAATGGCATGAGGACCTAGCCGTGCCACCATGATGGCCTTCCCTATGCATCTACCAAAACGAAGGCGTGCGATAATCAACGGTCTCCCTTCAATCTCAGGAGCGAATCCTAGCCGTCCAAGGTCACCAGACAACACATGGTAACCTTTGACCTGAAACCCTAGTTTGGCCACGCCAAACCGCGCCAAGGAATGCCATGCCGACCTAGACGTGCCACCATGCTGGCCTTCCCAATGCGGACACCAAAAACGAAAGCGTGAGATGATCAACGGTTGCCTTTCCTATTAAGATGCAAAATCTCGACCGTCGAAGGTTACCAAGCTAGCAAGTCTCCCGAGATCGAATTGCAAGGAAACAACAATATGCTACATGTTTTCCACAAAAATATTCGAAACTTCAACGCATATCACAAACTGGGGGATCCTCTTTGGGTATTGGTTTGGCGGTTTACAGCGTGCGGTGTACACTACGCTCGTCATAAGGAAGTGTCATAAGAATGAGGCGGTTAGTAAATATAGGGAGTTAATGGTGAAACGCTCTTTTTATGGAACATCAATTCCAAGCGTTAATGGTTACCACCTCCTTCCATTTACTCACCTATTTTTCCATTCCTTAATGAGACCAGAGTACGTTTCACTTCGACTTGTATAAATAGGTCTTACCTATTTCCACCGAACAACAAGTTCAGTCAGGAGCATACAACACTCAGAAAAAATTTGCTAGCTTTCCATTTGTTAGCTTCCACTTTCTGATACAAGTCGTAGAAAATAACTACTCTTCCAGAAATCAACTATTCTGGTCTCATCACTTTCCTTGCTTCCCTCCCCAAAACCAACCCATTCTCCTTCACTTTGTGACCGAAGCAAGTCTGGTACATCCATTTCTTAGTTTAGGCCGGACTTGTACAGATTGATCTATCAAATCTAAAGTACGTACCTTGCAGTACGTTGTTTAGGGTTTAAATTCGTTTCTCACTCATACACCCGAAATTACCGAAATCAGCAGATACCATTTTCACCCTCAAACACCATGAAATTTGGTTTGATTTTTGGGAAAATTAGGCTAAGGCCCAACCCATGGATAACCCATAATGTGAGACCCTTAATTAAAAGAAGTTTAAATCTAGGCCCCAAATTATTAAAAGACTTTGATACCCTTATGCATATGGTCAAGCCCATGATTAAATAAATTTTAAATTTAGGCCCCAAATTATTAAAATATTATGTGATGATGTTCCAGCCACTGTCAACCACCTCCGACAGCCACAGCTACCGCCGGAAATCACCTCTGAACACCACCACCGGAAACCACCACCAACCACCACCGCCGACAAACCACCACCGACGGCAACTACCACCGCCGGCAACCACCACCACCTCCGACCACCACCGCCGGCAACCACCTCCGACCACCACCAGCAACCACCACCGACCACCATTAGACACCGCCAACCACTGCCGACAACCACCTCCGACCACCACCGCCACCACCAACCACCCACCACCGCTCACCACCACCTTCGACCACATTGATATTTCAAGTGTAACTGGAAGTTACACATGTATAAAAATTACACATTCATGTTGTGAATTCAATAATGTGTAACTTAAAGTTACACATCCATATGACATGTGTAATAAGAAGTTACACATATATATGACAAGTGTATCCACAAGTTACACATGCATATGGCATGTGTAGTCAACAGTTACACAACAGAAAAAAAAAATATATACAAAAAATACATCTATTGCATTAACATTAATTTACAATAATAACTCTGTTTACCAGCTACAGTAATCGGTTGTTACTGAACACAATAAATGAGTTAAAACACTAGAAATAAGCCACTGAAACCTATACTAGAAGTTTTGCCTTTCTTTCTTGTCTTCCTCATTCCAAAATGCTTGCATATCTGCAACGAAATAAACATCCATGGATTAGGTTGGATGAATAAAAAGCAAAAAAAAAAAATATTATAGGAGAATTGTAAGGCAAAAGTATAGAACAAATATCACAGAAAAGACACATGACAACCCATCTTAGCATGTGTAACTTGGAGTTACACATGCATCTATCATGTGTAATTGGCAGTTACACATGCATATGACTTGGATACCTAGCATATGGAATTTTTTGGTTGCAAGTTTGTTCATTTTAACATGTGTAACTAGGAGTTACACATGCATCTGTCTAGTGTAAAGAGGAGTTACACATGCATATAATATGTGTAACTAAGAGTTACACATCCATATAAAGCACACATTTTCAACTATAAAAGAGCTAAGAATCATCACTTCTCACCTGGACATTAGCCAACATACTTATCTATCCAGCCATAAACTGCAAGATGTACCAAAGTTACGATCAGCAATAAAAAAAAAAAAAAAAAAAACAGCAATAGTATCAAATTTCATTAAAAAATGTAGACAAATAGATCTCTGAATTCCCATTTTAGCAATGACACTGACCTGGAGTATATTGGATTTCTAGTATTACTCAAAACAAAATAGTGCTTCTTCAGTTTCCTCCAAGAAATTAAGCCATCATCCTGCACTTTGAAAATAAACCGAAATGTCCCAATAAATTCTTTTAATCATTGTACAAGAAAAGAATGTCATACTTCCACATATAAACAATGATTACAGATTCTTAGTAGGTATACGTGCATATGGATTGTGTAACCGGCAGTTAGAAACACAAAGGACTTGTGTAACCTGCAGTTACACATCCATATGGCTTGTGTAACCTGCAGTTAGAAACACAAAAGGACTTGTGTAACCTGTAGTTACACATGCATATGATTGTGTAACCTGTAGTTACACATCCATATGGCTTGTGTAACATGCAGTTAGAAACACAAAGGACTTGTGTAACCTGTAGTTACACATGCATATGCTTGTGTAACCTGCAGTTACACATCCATGGTAGACCATTTCAGAATACTAACTGTGGTAGACAGGCTGAATATTGCAGCCGTGTCATGTAGAGTTGTTGAAGTGTAGGTTACTTTATGGAAAGAGATCTACCATGAGGATGAGGATGAGTTAGAGTAATAAAAGCAACCCATATAGTAGGGGGTTCTAGTATGGAGAAATCACAAAACATAAGAACAATTATAACATGAACTTACCCTAACTTTATTGAACCTGTGTTTACCATGTCAGTCACTGTGTAGATGCACAAACATGTATACCCTTCTATATAATAAAATATTTAACCATAATTGTTATACAAGTGCTCATTCTGTATAGTAAGTAAAATTCAAGCTTAGGTTCAACAATCTAAGAAACATGGCAACATCATTAAATGAAAGAAGAAAAATCATGAGCAGAAGAAAGATAACTATACAAGTAAAATCCCATATTTTCACCAATCAAAAATTGATTATCAGTATAAAAAAGGTCTGCAATATGAAATATAACAAGCAGTGAAGAACTGATAAAAAATAATTAAGGTTCAATACCTTAACATATCAAGTAAGATCTGCCACCATCACTACTGTAAGAGGGGAATGAAGCAGCTGAACTAGAAATACAACCTGAAATAATCATTTAAGAACAAAAAGTAAGTTCAGATTTTGGTCAACAAGCAAACTCAAGATATAACTGCTCTAAAAAACTACATCAAAATCAATATGTGTAAGTAAAAGTTACACATCTAATTAACATGTGTAACTACAAATTACACATCTATTTAGCTTGTGTAACTAGAACTTACACATCTAAGTATCATGTGTAACTAAAAATTACACATCTATTTAGCTTGTGTAACTAGAAGTTTTCACATCTAGAAGTTACTTCCATTTTTCATCATTATTGGAGTTCAGTTTTTCATCATTCAAACAAACTCGTCATAATCGCTTTTTTCTATCCTGCAGTCCATACATAAACTAATGTGAGATTCAAAAAAGTTGAATCAAAAAATAATTTGCGCAAAAGAAACTGAAACATTTCTACCTTGTCAGTGTCTACTTCCTAGAAGAAGTCATTTGCAACATCTACACAATCTTCAGTTCCGTCCTCCAATAAGGCATCTTCAAGCTCTTGTAGTTTAATGTAACCACCGTTGTCCTTGTCAAAGTATAAGAATGCTCTGCGGAGATGCTCATCGTTAGCCATCCTTTGTAAATGGAGGGAAATTGCAACAAATTCGCCGTAATCCATTGTCCCTTTACCGTTAGTGTCTACCTGTTATGACAAACCTATTCTTGTTAGAAATATTGATAACTTTTCCTTGTTTGAATTTTATACACAATTAAAAAAAAAAATCAAAGCGGAATCCAAAAAATTCTCTAAACTAGGCATGTATAATTTGTTCGTCGCCAGATAGTAGGAAACCAGGGGAAGTTACAGTTTGAACCTACCCACGGAAGAGCTCAAAGGTGTTTTAATTAGGATAATTCGTTACAACTGAGTACACTTGGACTGAAAGGGGTATTAACTTTTAAAGGTTCAATGGCTCTTAGGTATCAATACTATGGATTGAGTGGAGTTCAGGGTACACAAGAGGAGTATGAGGGCCCTCCCTTAATTATCAATTAAAAAAGTTCCCTTTATGGGTTTGAAATCATGACTTCCTAACACGAGGAATGATGTCTCTTACCTACAGATTAGAATAGTATACCTTAAAAAAGTTCCCTTTGTGGATTTTTTTTTTGGATAAAACTGCAGATTAGAATAGTATACCTACATGTCAGTTGTGCAATGGAATGATGTCTCTTACCTTCTTTAAAAATAAAATTCATCCATATATTAACTGGCATATAGATGCTACTTTACCAACTTAGATTTACCAACAATTACTTTCATGGTATCAGAAATAAAATTGAATATATCAACTATAAAAAATGAATCAATTGAACCAAAGCTGGACTTCATTAGGAATTAGTACTGCTAGCTAGTAATGAAAAAGAGATTAGGAGACAGTTCGAGTGTTATACACATGTTGTACTTTAACATACTTACAGCTTCAATAACCATCTGTACTTCAACCAGTTTTATCAACAAATCGAACTTATTGAATGGAGAATATATTCTTAGCTTATTGAATTCAACCAGTATTATCAACAAATCAAACTTGAACAACAACATCAACAGAAACAACATCACTATAAAAATTGAAATCAAGAATGAAATTAAAATTGAAATCGATAATAATTACAAACAATAACAACAACTAAAAATCAAAACGTACCTTGATTCTGCTGTTAATCTTCTGAAATAGTGATGATTCTTCTTGATCTCGGAAATCAAAAGAAACAAATTCAAATCAGAAAACCTTATATGGAGAAGCTTTGAAACAAAAAACTAGAATCAATTGAGAATTCGTAGATTGATTGATAATCGGTTGTTAAATAAATTTTCAGATGAGAAATCGACTGAAACAAAAATCGACTGAAACAAAATCGACTGAAATAAATTTTCAGATCTATAAATCGACTGAAACAAAAATCGATTAAATCAATAGATGAGAAATCTTCAAATAAAATTAGTGAAACAAAAGTCGATTAAATCAATACCTAGAAAAATCTCATCTGCAGGTCGATTTGATTATTTAGATTAATCTTCAGATGCAGTTGATCTTCACTGGTTAGTAATCACATGAAATAAATCTTCTTCATCATCCATATCATCTCTCGATCAGATTCGATTAATCTTCGTAACAACTGAGAATACAGAGGAATCGATGGAGAAGATGAAAAAATGTGAAAGAAAACCCTAAAAATCAACCGATAATCGATTGTCTCCGCTCAAAATTAATTTATTCTATTGCAATTGATGCTCCTCCTTATACTTCAGCTAAATTTAATCAAACAAGAAAAATAAAAAATCAATCGATAATCGATTATCTCCGCTCAAAATTAATTTAGAACCCTAGAATGTGTTTCTGTAAGAATTGGAGAGAGAGAGAGAGAAAAGAATTAGAAATGAAAATATCTAATCAGTTCCTATGATATAAATACTAAAGGTTAGTCTTGGTATTATTAAAATTCGTAATAATTAATTATGGGCCAGATCTGAAGAAAATTTGTTTTTTTGGGCCTACCAATATCATTTTCATAAAATATGGAGTTGACAACGAATGATCCATTTTGTGGGGCTTGTAAATGTTGAACCCATATAGTAGGGGGTTCTAGTATTTTTCACTTGATTTTTATTATTTAGAGTGATTCTAGTATTCAAAAAAATTCTGTAAAACCTAGTTTTTATTTCGTTTCTTCCTTTATGGGTAAATGTTTGATATAGATTTTCATCCAGTTGCAGTTTGATTTAGAATCTTCTTTATTATAGTTCAAAAAGTCGTTTGTGATATTGTTTGCAATTGAAATTTGGGTGATTGATTTTGCAATTGGGTATTTTATATATGTTCTTATGCACTTTGGTTCTTGGGACATTGTTCATTGCACCACTGTGTTGGTTGGGTGCTCTTTTCATTACCAATCTGTTAGTACGATTTTTAGAATGTAACTGGAGGTGTTACTTGCTTCTGCGTTGAATGTTTCGATGTTTGTTCGGTTAGTCATGGGAGATTCTAAGATATTTTAGTATAGTTGTGATGCTATGGATTTTAAGTAAGGTCTGGTGATTTTGAGTGAGAGAGTCCAGGGACCATGGAGTAATAGTCTGAAGATTTTGGGAGAGTCTTATTGGATTTTTTTTTTTTAATTTTTTTTCGTTTGATTGTTTGTGGTTGTTCTTGTATCGAGTCATCTGTGGGATATCACTGGTCAGATTTGAACAGTTTTGCGGATGGAATAGATGAATTTGCAATAATCTAGTCTTTCTATCTATAGCATAATCCTGTATACTGGAATAAATGAGTTAACATTCTACTGCGATATACTGGTATAAATCTCATGTTACTTAAATCTCATGAGTTAACAGTCTATAGCATAATCTTGTTTTACTTTAACTTCTTTACAACCGTTAGAACGTAAACAACCAAGCACAATAGACTATGACATGATGTTTTGATAGTTTCATACGCATAGCAGTTTGATATTGTTTGTCTATTCATAGATTTACTATATTTCAAATCATTGGCTGTATTTATTTTCTATTTGAAGTAGCTATCTAATACATATGTTTAAACTTTGATGGTCTAAAATTTAGGTGATTTTCTCATTCCTGGAGAAAAAGCCCATTCGTATTGAAGTGTTTTCGGCAATGGAGTCTCAACAAAACCAATCCCAAGTACCACCTCCTCCAGCACCCAAACCAGCCTCTTCTTGTCGAAAGAAGAAGTCAGAGGGTTCCAGTTTCGTTGTTGATATGAGGGAGCATGTTGATGAATTTTTTAGCGCTTCCGTGGATGAAAACAAAACCTTCTTTAAGAAGACCGTTGAGAAGGTTAGTAGTGTATAGAACTTAATTAGATAGGAAAATGATCAATCTTCTCCGTCCCTCTCTCTCTGTCTAATTGTATATTTATGTATTTTAGATGTTTGAATGTCAAAAATTGTTGCAGAAAAGAACTCGGTTCGTGTTAATGAAGATGAAAGCTCCCTTCCTCTTAAGACAACTGTTACGGAATAGGAGTCGCAAGCTTTTGACAGGGGGATTTGGCATGACGGGCTTAGGGATTTTGCAGGGTACGTAGAACTGTTGCGCAACTGTTTTCTGATGCTTTTAATATTGATATGTATTGACATCTTATTTGCATGTAATTGAAAACATAACTCATTAGCAAGATTTATACATGAAGTTAAAACTTTCGATAAATATGGGTTTCTATTTAATGTGATTTCCAGTTTATCAGAATGAATTCGTAATAATTATCTGACTATTTACTCTTTGTGAGTGATGTTATACAAAGGAAAGTAAAATGTACAAAAGCTTATGTAACTGGAGTTGTTACAAACCAACTGGGACTAGCCCAGCTGGCTAGGGGTCGAACTCCCAGGTTTTAAGTTGGACTAAAAAAAGAGAAATAAAAAAAAGTCTTCCAGTTCACTTTCAGAATGCGCGCGGATAGTAGGCCAAAGTAAGACCATCCTCGAAGATATCCCATCCACCTCTAGCTATGAACATCTCAGGGCGCTCTCTGACTTCACTCACCAATTCCCCCCAATTTGGCCTTAAATTGTTGACATAGTACTTGACGTTTTTCCTGTTCAGACGATATTTTATGCCAGCAAGAAATTTCAAGGGAATTGAGCGGAGTTGAAGAACATCACGCTCCAAGTCTTTAAATACGACTGTCATTTCAATTCCATCTTCAAAGCACGCCAGGTTAACAATCTGGATGTGCCATAGCCGGACTACAAGGTAAGGTGCTTCTTTCAGCACAACTAGGTTATTAGTAGTCAGGGCACAGATAGTTGGCGCACCTGTGGGAAGATCAGCAGCATCAAATTGGAACTCGTCTAGCGCCTGAAATTTTACGCGTGTAAAAGGCAGCCCAGTCTTGCAAGCAAACTGAGTTTCTTGAACTTTGTGGACGAAGTTTTCTAAATCTTTATTACGGCTGCTGCTGCTAAACCTGGTTTTCCTAATGCTAAATCTGGCTTTCCTAATGTTAATCCTGCTAAACCTGGTTTTCCTAATGTTATCTGAATCCTTATCAGATGTCACCTTTCCCAGAGGGGTTGGCACCAAGAAGAATTGGATATCCTTTGTCTCTGTGTTTCTGATCTTGATGGGGTGCTTCAAGTGGAATTGCATGAGAGGCGGCTTCCTCCTGTTTCCAAGTTGATAGAAATACCATTCTACATTTCTATGCATGAAAACTTCATCGCAACTATGATCTGAGTATGTGAACCCGTTTACATGTGCCTCAATGATGCCGGTGCCGAAATGTTGTTTTTTTCCTTGGCTGGGAAGGAGTATGACGTTACGTATCCTCGCAACCCAAAACTCATCATGCTTCTGCAGCGGCCAGTTTTTATAACGATCGATTGACGTTGTGATTGGTATACAATCTATCCTATAGGTTCTGCCAGAACTATCTGTTGTCCTAGACTGAACTTTACATCTCTCGACAGTTGCTCTCCTTAACAAGTGACCAAGTCTTGCCTGATTCGTGATACGATCCACCTCCTCCGAATTGTGATTCGCAAGCGTTGGTGGGACAGAATTCCTAATTCGCTCCGAGGATTCGCAGAGCTCCATTGCAAGGAGATGCAGCAAAATCTACAACTCAAAGGGAGTCTCGCTCTCGACAGACGGTTACAGCTTAGAAGGGAAACCGGAAAGAAAGAATTTTTTTATATGCTCGCTAACGGTGTAGTTTCCTAACTTAAACAGATTCCTAATTGGAGTCCAATCGTATATTCATAATCTGTATTTTGCAGCAGAATTGGATCCCACATGGTGCAGTTGTTAATAGCACCACCAGTGCATCCGTAATAATTAACGAATGTGGAAGCATGCTTTGGCAGATTGACAGACTAAAACATATCTTTAGGACTTCAAAAGTATTATCCTCATGAAACTAGTTATGAGTACAAGAGCATAAATAATATACAGCATTATCCTTCAGGAAGGACACACCACTTTGCAAATCGCAACAATACATTAAAACTAAAGAAACTATGGCAACAGAGATAATAATTTTCTACTTCTCAACTTGCATTACTTCTGAACCATTCTTGACTTTAGGGATCGACCCGTGCTCTTTTCCTGGAATCTTCAAGTGCTCTATCGTAATCTTCCCTTTCTGAATGTGGATCGAAATGCGGATACTTGGCCAGAGTATGACTATCCTCCAAGAAATCCCATCCGCCACCAGCTAAGAACATCTCCGTGAGTTCCCTGTGAAGTCTCACCTTGTCGCTCCAGTCTGGCCTTAAATTGTTAACATAGTACTTGACGTCTTTCCTGTTCAGACGATGTTTTATGTCAGTAAGATATCCCAAGGGAATTGAACGCAGCTGAAGAACTTCGCGTTCTAAGTCATTAAATACGGCTGTCATTTCAATTCCATCTCCAAAGCACGCCAGGTTAACAAACTTGATGGCCCATAGTGGCACCACAAGGTAAGGTGTAGGTTCTTTGAGCACAACCAGTGCACAACGAGTAAGGGCACAGGTAGTTGGTGCACCTGTGGGAACATCAGAAGCATCAAACTGGAACTCGTCTAGCGCCTGAAAATCTATAGGTGCAAACCGCAGTTCGCTCTCGCAAGTCCGCTGAGTTTCTTGAACTTTGTTGATGAAGTTTTTTAAATCTTCGTCACGGCTACTGCTACTGCTAAACCTGGTTGGCACCAAACGGAACTGGATATCCTTTGTCTTTGTATTTCGGATCTTGATGGGATAAATCAAGTGGAATTGCATGAGAGGCGGCTGCATGCCGTTTCCAAGTCCGTAGAAACACCATTCTACATCATCATGCATGATAACTGTAACTTCATCCCAACGATGGTCTGAGTATGTGAACCCGTTTACATGAGACTCAATGGTGCCGTGTCGTTTTTTTCTTTGGCCGGGAAGGAATACCACGTTACGTAACCTCGCAACCCTGCCCTATTCATGCTTCTGCAGCACCTCTGGATAAAGATCGCTTGGCGGTTTCATCAGCGGACTTCCGACAAACCTATCTGTTGTACTGGACAGAACCTTGCATCTCCAAACAATTAATCTTCTTAGCGAGTGACCAAGTTTTTCCTGATTCATCATACGAGCCACCTCCTCCTCCGAATCATCATTCATAACAGAATTTCCAGTCCGCTCCGAGGAGGAATCGCATACCTCCATTGCAAAGAGATGCAGCAAAATCTACTTTGGATATTATTCGGGTCTCTTCACACTCTCTCGACAGACAGTTACAGCGTAGAAGAGGAAACCGGAAACCAAAAAGAAATAATTCATCTATCTTTTCTTTCTTCAGTTTGTACCTTTATATATAGGCTCCTCACCCTCCTAACTGTGTAGTTTCCTAAATTAAACAGATTCCTTAATGGAGTCCAACCAGATATTGTTTGGGAAAATATCGTTTGGTCCTTTTTTAGGTGGGCCCATGTTTGTTTAGTCCTTTGGTTAAACGTCTTTTATTGTTTGGTTCATAATTATTTAAAAATATTAAATTGACAAAATTACACTTTCGTGTTAATGTTTACTTTTTTTTTCTTTTAGCAGTTTATTCCAGAAATAAAGTCCATATAAAAACATAAAAAACAGAAATGAAAGTCCATGTAAAAATGTAAAAAAAAAACAGACTTCATTTCAGGAATGAAATCCATATAAAAACCTAAAAAAAACAGACTTCATTCCAGGAATGAAGTCCATATAAAAACCTAAAAAAACAGGCTTCACTCCAGGAATGAAGTCCACATAAAAACCTAAAAAAAACAGACTTCATTCCAGGAATGAATTCCATATAAAAACCTAAAAAAAACAGACTTCATTCCAGGAATGAAGTCCATATAAAAACCAAAAAAAAAAAACAGACTTCATTTCAGGAATGAAGTCCATATAAAAAAAAAACAGACTTCATTCCAGGAATGAAGTCCATATAAAAACCTAAAAATAACAGACTTCATTCTAGGAATGAAGTCCATATAAAAACCTAAAAAAAAACAGACTTCATTCCAGGAATGAAGTCCATATAAAAACCTAAAAAAACAGACTTCATTCCAGGAATGAAGTCCATTTAAAAACCAAAAAAACCAGACTTCATTTCAGGAATGAAGTCCATATAAAAACCTTAGCAGCAGAAAAATGTGTTTCTTCTTCTTCGTCTTTTTCTTCTTCATCTTTTTCTTCTTCTTTGTCAACAACAGCAACAGAAAGTATCTTCTTCTTCGTCTTTTTCTGTTTCTTCGTCTTTATCTTCTTCATCTTTTCCTTCTTCGTTAACAGTAGCAGAAGTTTTTTTTTTTTCTTCTTCGTCTTTTTCTTCTTCTTCGCCAACAACACCAGCAGTAATGTGTTTCTTTTTCTTCGTCATACACAGCAACGGAAAAACCTAAAATATTCGTCGTTCTTCATCGTCTTCATGAGCAGCAATAGAAAAAATAAAAAATGGGGAGGAGAGAAACTAGATCTGAAAATAGGAGGAGAGAGAAAGTAAATCTGAAAATTAGATATTTTCTTGGGTTTCTTTCTATATATATGGTCCCAAAAGGGTGTTTGTGCCACTACAGGATGACATTTACATCATCCATGACATCAGCGTATGACCATATAATAATTTTTAGGACCAAACTATAATTTATATTACCAAATAGGACCAAACAGACATTTGACTGGATCAAATGGACTAGACTCTCTCTAATATATTATTCCTAGGACCAATTGGTATTTCCTATATATTTTTTCGGCAACGCGATTTCATGCCGTATCCCAGACTAACCCTAAAGATGGGAAAGGTTGCTCAGGCGACCTTGTCTCTAACCCTTAAAAGAATGTTGTTTCCTTTTTAAACTTCTTGTGCACGAAAGCCAATAAATTATCACAGATGTTGGCTTCCTCTCTAATGCAAGGTGTCAATCTCCTTCTGCGGATCGCGCAAGTGTTCTATAACAAGGTAAAAGTAAACCAACTTGACATCAGTAGGGGGTATACCCTTTCAACGACATCCTCGCTGATTTATGACATTAGTAGCCTGCTCATCATTATTTTTTCTCCAAATGAAAGGCAACATTCCCTTCTGGGAGTATACAATAATTGTGAACAAAGGAGACACAAATTCCAAAACACTAAGAGCAATTCCTACGGAATGAACAAACCTAGAGTTTGTTCATTTTGATCCCACTATGGGATGAACAAACCAAGAAAATGGATGTTCAAATGAACAAATTTGTTCATTTGAACAGTGAGACATTTCAGTAGGCGCGCATCTGTTGTAAAGGCGCGCGACATGTAAATTAACTCTGGCGACAGCCTTGCTGACGCCCGCGCGTTTTTTGAACTTGGCGCCAGAGATTTTGGTTATGTCGCCGAGTTCATGGTATGAGCGCCACCATGTATTCCCATCCTCCTTCCTTTCCCCTATAAATTCATTTCGTCTTGAGACTTTTACTCACACCTTCCTCAACATTACATAATTTCCATACTGTCTCTAACTTTTCTTTTTCTTTTCAAACAAAACTACTCATATCAATTCAGTTTCACAAATATGTCATCGTCACAACAACAAATACCACAACAATCACAGCAAAAGAGCACAAGAATTTGTGGTCCGAAGTATACAATGGATGAAGACGAGTTACTTTGCAGAAATTATGTATTATATACAACAGAGAATATTAATGGTTGCAGTCAAGAAAAAGAATCTTTTACGGTAAGATTTTAAAAAAAAATTGTTTAGAAACCGATAACAAATATGCTCGTGATGTGGATGGGTTATGTCATCGTTTTTGCATAATTGCAGTAGCCGTTAGTGAATATGTAGCTATTATCACTCAAATGTGGAACAACAAAAGAAGTGGTGAAAGGGAATCATATGTGGAGCGAAGATGTCAGGAAGAGTGGCAAAGATCCCACAAAGGTTCAAGCTTCCAATATGAAAGTTGTTTCACCATTTTGAGGGTGCTTAACAAGTTTAACCCATACTTACTGGAAGGTCATCAAGTGCCTGGAAGATCACCACATGGTCCAATCTCGCAGAATTTTCAGAATGGAGGGCCTGCTTCTTCGCCTGTTGGAACTCCAGGTAGTCAGGATCAACACAATAGTAATCTATATGTTAAAACCAACTGCAAGAGAAGAAGAGGAGGTGGTGTGAAAGATGCAAAAGCAGCGAGAGCCGCAGCCCAACGAGCAGCAGAAAGAGGTCCAAGCGAGTTCAACTATGCTGATCACAAGAAAATGGAGATGCAGATGGAGGCAGATAGAGTGAGCGACCGTGCCATTGCTTTAGAAAATCAAAGGAAAGATCGTCTTTCGCGAGAACAACACTACAAGGATTATAAGCTAAACAAGTTACTCAACATGGACACTGTAAAAATGAATGAACGACAATATGCTACATGGAATACGTAAACGGATCAAGTCTAGGCCGATAAAGATCGGTCCGATCCAGTTGTGAATGTGGCAGACGAAGGCGATGCCTCGGAAGAAAACGAAGAGGAATTCAATCTTGATAATGCATGAAGAGGAATTCAGTCTTTCTAAGAACACGTTAGTTTAGTTTAATTAAATTTCAGTGTACTCGTTTAGTTTCAAAAAACAAAAAAAACAAAGTGTAGTCGTTTTAATTTAATTCAGTTTAGTTTAATTTAATTAAAATTACTTTTATAATTGCATCAATTTTAACAAACAAATTTTAAATTAAAAAACATATTAATTAAAATAAACAATAATTTTTAAATTAAAAAACTTTTTAATTATCTCCCTCTCCCTCTCCCTCTCCCCCTGCCTCGCCCTCCCGCATCGTCTGCTGCTCCTTGTAAAACCCAAAGGTGCTTTGTTAAATCTTATCTTAGTTGTGCATAGATTCTCCGATTATGGAGTCTGTCAGTGGAAAGTCTATATTCTCGGTTAAATCTTCATCTTCAAAACTAGTCCAAGTTGGGTCATGCCTGGTTTCTTGAATGACCATATTATGCAGAATAATACAAGTCAGCATAATTTTTTTCATTTCTTGAATATCAAAAAAACATGCCGGCCCAGCTATGATGGCAAAGTACTGAATATCCTTCGAAGTCTTCGGACCAAAGCCTACCTGTTTATAAGCTCGAATCATAGTTGACCATTCTGGATAGATTTCGTCTGCTAGATAATAACCCTGATTGTAGTGACTACCGTTGATGGTGAAGTTACAGTGCGGCGTGATCCCATTCTTAAGATCTTCAAATAATGGTGACTTATATAAAACATTGATATCATTATTTGAACCTGGGAGTCCAAAATAAGCATGCAAAAACCAACAATCATATCTAGCTGAAGCTTCTAAAATTACAGTTGGTTTTTGATAATAACCCTTATATTGGCCTACCCATTCTACCAGACACACATGCCACGCCCAGTGCATGCAGTCAAGACTACCTAGCATTCCTGGAAAACCCCTCTCGGTGTTTTCTGTAGTTATTCTTTGAACATCTTCCTGAGTAGGCTTTCTTAAAAAGGTTGGACCAAAATTCTCAACTATTGTTTCGCAAAACTGTTTGAGATACCTAAAGGTAGTTGTTTTCCCCATATGAATATAATCATCCATGGAATTCACTGGTACCCCGTAATACAGTTTACGGATGGATGTTATAACCTTTTGTTCAGGACTAAAGCCTCGTACATGTCATGCATCATACTGATAATTAAACAAAGGTTGTACCTGACAAAGCTCGGCAATAATCCTTTGCGTCAAGTTGCGGCCCATGCGGAATCGACGCTGAAAATACTCATTGGAATAGACACAATCATGATTAAAATAATCATGCATCAGCTTTTCGTGGTAAAAATGTCGATTCCTCCATGTCCATATTCTAGTTGCTACTTCATTTGACTCTAAAGGCTTTGGTATGATCCCGATTTGTAATTGTAGAATCAAATTTCGTCTTTTTCTATCTTGATATGCATCTTTATCTATTTGGTTCAAAAAATATATACACATTTCTTCATATTCTTCATACAACATGTCATCCATCTCCATATCCTCCTCAGAAGAATCAGAATTCATGATTAGAAATTGAGAGTAATCGAATTAAGAATTGATCGGATGAAAGATTGTTGTGTATTTGTGAGATCAAATTCGAGCCTATTTATAGAAGTGGGAAGTATTTGTTCCGATAGCGGTTGGAAACCTGTCATTGTCGTTGGCGATTTTATGCCAAACGCTGGCATTCAGGGCGCTATCACTGGTGCCATCAGCCACAACTCCAACGGTTGAATGGCGATCGCCCACGTCATTATACATGTCGCGCGTTTACTGTTCGGTCTCTCACTAGTTTTCCATAGTGGAGTATTGTATTTGACCATCCACGTGGCTCAACAAACAAATGCATTTGAACATTGCCATAGGAATTACTCTAACAACGTAAAAAAGAGAATCAAATTCTTCTTTATACAACGAATAAATTCTGCATAAGTAAATATAATTGTGATAAAGTGCTTATAGCTACTTGTGTTATTTAATTATCTTTTGGAAAATGATACAAAACGCGCTCTTTCCTCGTTTTTTGCACGCGTTCCGACGTGTCCATTACTCGTGGCTAGCAGATGTGGATTTTTTTGTATCACATGTCACTGATTCAGGAAAGAGAAATAACTTCAAAAATTGTAGATTTTTTTGTTATCTCTCTCCTTTAATCTCCTTATTCAGTGTCTCAGAAATCAAAGAATCGGTAGTTGTAAATATCGAATAAAATTGCTATACCCAAATTAGCTTCAAAACATCTAAGGAAATCCAATTGATGGCTCTTATAGTTAACCAATTTTGTATGAAAGGATTTGAGAATCAAAACTTCATATTATCGGTTTCAAAGATGTTGTTATCATTGGGTTTTCTTTGAAAATCACAAGAAAGGGAAGAACATAAACATATCCTCAGATCCATAATCAGGATGATGGTTTGAAGGAGTAAAAGTTATTTGGACTCTATTGTCTCTTCGGGCAGCGGTATAATTTTTTTTGAAGTGATGATGGTTCTTCCTAAAATCTATGATTGCCCATTGATTAGCTCACTTCAACTTAATCCCAATGCAAAGGTTTTTACTTTTTTAAAATAACCATTTGATTTTGCTCCGTTTTTTATTTTTTGCTTTGGGATTATTACTGTTATTCTTAAACCCGAAGACGAAATCTCTGAATTTTATAGCTGTTTTGATTAAATTGACATGACATTGAACCTTAGGATTGTTATAATTATCCCCCTCATCAGAAGAAGAAAATGTTAGATTAATGGGTGGAGAATAAGCAATTTGATTTCCACCACTTGAGACGAAAACATAAGATTTTGTGAAATTAAATCCGTCTTCTTCTTCATCATCAACGGTTACTGAATCTCCCGATTCACCATCATCATCATTTTACTGTTCTTCTTCTCTGCCATGGTACTGTAAATTCAAGATCAAAATAAAGTGAAAAATGCAGAATTTCCTCTCTCTTTTTTTCCAAGAAAAAGATATACTATGAAAATCAAGAGAAAAGGAGAAACCCAAATAATACAGATAATAGAAGAAGATGAGATGGGGAAGACTTTTTGTTTCTCTTTCTTACAAATACAAACTATTGAAGTGGTATAAAGAATATTCAGATTACTACGCCATATCACTTGACCACCTAAGAGTGCGGGTATGGGGAGTGGAATTAGCGATGCACCTAGCGCGACCCTAAAGCAGTTCCTATGGCGATGAACAAAAATAAAAATTTGTTCACCCACGTGGATGAACAAACTGCATTCTCCACTATGGGAAACAAGGCGAAATGAACAAATCTGATATTTTCGGGTCCCACTATTGATTTTGTTGACATAAACAAATAAGAGTTGGTCCTACCAATCATTTTATTTATATAAACTAATAAGAGTTTGGTCCCACAGATTATTTAACTAATAAAATAAATAATAACAAATAAACCATAATTATAATAATCGGGGTTTGGAGAGAGAATATGTGAGGGGCGACATCCACTCTATCTCCAGCGACATCCACTCCAACTTGAGCGTCAGCCTTGCGGTCGCTAGCGCAATTATTCATGTCGCGCGTCCTTACTCTAGAAGCGTGTCTGATGGTTCGACTCGATGTTTAAATGAACAGATCTGTTCATCTGAACATCCATTTTCTTGGTTTGTTCATCCCATAGTGGGATCAAAATGAACAAACTTAGAGTTTGTTCATCCCATAGGAATTGCCCTTATCTTTTTGTTTTGTTAGTGGACAAGTGAGTGGCAAAACATTTGATTCTCGCACAATATTTATTAATAAAAAATAGAATGGAAGTAAGTTTTGGAATGTCTATATAACATATTTTTAGAATAATATAACATCTTGACAAGCTAGTCGTTTAAATTTTATTTTGACAAGCCAATCGCTGAAAAACATTTAATTTGGCAAGGAAAAAGAATGACTAGTTCTGCTGCTGACAAGGTTTTTCGGGTATTCTGTATGGCAATAGCTGACACAAAGCTCGAGGAGCTTCTTTTCTTGTCTGATTCGGTTCAATTTTATCTCGACAAATTTAACAACAGCATTAGTACATCAACCAAAGTACGTGGCTTCTTTCTTTTACCGATCGATTTCGGTAATTTTCACAGTTATAAAGTTTATGTCTGTCATCATCTGAGTATATCTTTTTTTATCTTTTTTTTTCCTTCTAATGAAGTTTAATTAAAATAAATTATTTTATTTTTTTCTATTGATTGATAAAAGATTGTTATGTTTTAAATTGTTTTGACTGATAAAAAGTTGTTACTAACTGAAGAAATTAATAACATCAATGCACCATGCAAGCAAGCCATGTTTTAAAAATTGTGTTCCTTTAACAACAAACTCTATGTAAATATAAGTCATGACATTGCTGGACTTTCTTGAGTTTAATTTAAATTACTTGCATTATGCCACTTTCTTCGTACGTATTCTTTTAGATTTAGTTACTTTGTATGATCCTAAAACTTTTTTATGCTTTTGGAAATGTCAGGTTGAAGTTAAATTTAGTTATCTAGTATAATCCTAAAAGATATTTTATGCTTATGGAAATGTCAGGTTGAAGTGACGATTGTCGATGTTTCAGCTAATAAGAAAGAAAAAGAGGAGAGCTTTGATGATTTTTCATTTGTAACAAGAGAGGAGATTTTATCTTCTTATTATGGAACTGACAATCAACAATAAGAACCGTCAGAATATATTCTTCCCAATGACAGAGGTGAAGCAATTGCTATTATGAGTAAAACACTCAAACTATTCCTTAATAAAAAGCTCGACCATCAAATTCTCGCTGGAGAAATCGAGCTCGGAGGTAGCGGAGGAACATCTTTAATATCGCACGCTCTGAAATCTCTTCCATTAGGAATTCCGAAATTCATTGTGTCAACACTTGCTAGTGGTAATACTTGTCACTATATTGGTACATCGGATTTGATATTAATCCCGTCAGTGGTAGATATTTGTGGGATTAATATCATAAGCCAGGTCGTGTATTCTAATGCTGGAGAGGCTGTTGCTGAAATGGTGGTGGGAAGAATTTTCGGATTTAAAGTTGTCACTTCAATAGTGACTAAAAAACCCACTATTGGTATAACCATGATTGGCGTGACAACAATATGTGTGAATTCTGTTAAGGAAAAACTTGAGAAACAAGGGTTTGAAACACTAATTTTTCATGCCACCGGCCTTGGTGGTAGGGCTATGGAGGATTTGGTTGCAAGTGGATTCATATAGGTACGTTCATACGGGTCACTAGCTACGATTTAAATTTTACGTTTAAAGATTGGGATAGATGCATTCCGGATAGAATTTCCCACGCACGATCTAAGGAGACTCGCTTTAGTGTTTTCTTATCCATGCATATATATCATGACTTATCTTTTTTATGCTATGAATTTTACTCGATTCATAATAAATTTGTTCAGGGTGTTTTGGATATCACAACGACAGAGGTAGCCGATTATATTGTGGGAGGTATCATGGATTGTAATAGATCTCGCTTTGATTGTATAATAGAGAAGAAAATCCCTTTAGTTCTGAGCCTAGGGGGATTGGATTTTGTGGTGTTCGGACCTATGCACTCGGTACCTTTAGAATTTCTCCAAAGAAAGTTGCTTAAACACAATGAGCAGGTGACTCACATCACTTTAAATATAATTATATTTTATCATATATTGTATATTTTTATAGAACCATAATTTCCTAAATTTAAATATAATTAAAGTATATTTTTTCTATAGAATTCAGCAATGAGAACCACGATAGATGAAAACAAGAGAATTGCTACCTTTATAGCCGATACACTAAACAAATCATCGTCATCATCAAAGATTTGTATTTGTTGACCATAAAGAGGTATATCCGGATTTAATTCACCAAGATAACCCTTTTATTATTGCTACTAATACTCTTTTTTATAAACTTCAACGACTTGTTATTACAAATGAAAATCGTCAGGTACGTAAAACTCAATTAGCTTGATTTCTTATTGCACCCCACGAGTTAATGCTCGACCACAAGTCTTTTTACTATCGGTATTGAACGTGCATAATCTAAATTTTGATTTGATTGATACAGCTGAGAAGACTCCTGTATCATATTAATGATCCTGAGTTTGCAAATGAGTTGGTCGATTTATTCCTGAAAATTACCTCATAGTCTTAGATATTCAATCATCAATAAACATGATCATCAATAGATCAAATCCCGGTTTAAATACATGATATATATTTTTGAAGTAGCTTCATTCACTTCGATCTCTGGATAGATGTTTGTTACCCATCTATCTGTTAGATATTTCCAGATATGTTTGTCTTTACGACAAGGTCTCGGAAAAGAAAAAATACATAGAATATCTTTTAAATTCTGGTTTCCTAGAATTAGTACATAATGATGTTGGTGATTTGAAAAAATTATATGACCCATGGTGGAAACAAATATTAAGTCACTTTTTATTAAATATTGTACTAAATATGCTTATACTTACTTGATGAAATCTAAGGATGATGTTTTTGATATTTTTAAGATACATAAAGCAGAAATAGAGACACAATTAGGACATGGAATAAAGATTTTAAATTCTGATTGTGGTAGCGAATATTATCTTGATGAATTTAAATTTTTTTCCCTCAAAATCATTGTTTAATCATTCTACTGCACCATATACACCTCAACAAGATGGTATTGCTGGAAAAAAGATATAACATTGGGTTGAGATGGTTAATGGTATGCTTATTAGTTATAATTTGCCTAATTATTTGTGGGGTGAAGCTATGTTATCTGCATGTTATATTATTTTACATAAAGTTCCTTTGAAAAATAAGAATGTTTCTCCTTAGGGATTGTGGTTTAGCAAAAACCAAATTTGAAAAGATTTAATGTTTGGGGTTGTCTAGCATATGTTAGGAAGACCGATCCTAAAAGACCGAAGTTAGAAAATATGGCTATACATAAATGTACTTTTGTAGGTTATTCACTTAACAATATTACTTACACATTTTTAATCCTTGAAAATTCAGAGATTATGGAATTCGTAGACGTAGAATTTTTTGAGAACTTAAATAAGAATGTTTCCCAAAATAAATAACATTCAAGACTAATCAATGATCCACGACTACAAAGTTATTTTGTGAATAAAGTTGTCTTATAAGTGTCTATGAGAATCGTAGAAAATTCGAACATAACCATATATAATAGTTTGTGTACTTATGCTATACTGGAACTGGATAGGTTTGCAAACCTTTGACAATTCTCGAAGTCAGGGCACAAGGGTTTGCAAACCAATATAGTACTAAGAATTCAGAAAATTTTTGGTAAAACATACAAGTATATATGCTTATTTCTAAGAAGTTATTTGTCTTTCATAATTAATTCAAAACATTCCCGTTATCCATAAATAGAATGCATTGTTTCTTGGAAAATTTCCTAATGATCAAATTGGAACAAAAATAGTTTATGAACAATAAATTGTTGTAACTAAGATTGCTAAGGATCTATGAAAATCAATTACTTCAAGCATATTTCGAGAATTTAACCAAGACAATCTTGAACTCTTAATTTCTTCTTTGCAATATTAAATTTGCTTAAATGATCATATGACATATCTGTAATAAAAAACACAAGGGGTTTTTGAGCCACCGACGGACGGATAACATTTTCAAAGACAAACGGATGATCCAACCATCCCAGTCTCATCATATCCGTTTACATCTAACGAATGTAAGAGTTGTAACCTTCTTCCATTGTGGATATGTGCATTGATAACCGTCATAATTATCTCCACACTAATTAAAAAAAAAATGTCCCACCAAAAAAATAAAGTGGACAATTAAATATTAAAACCATGTAGAACTCATATTAATTTTTACACTCATATTTTATTATAGATTAATCAAAAGACTTCCTTGCACCATATCTTTAAGAAAATCAGATTATCTAAACCTTCGTCAACCTACAAAATACAAAGAAAATTGAACATTGGCGGTTACAACGTATAAAACTCAAACAACAACAAAAATTAGATCCTATTTTTAAAAATACAAAGAATAATTTTCATTATACTCATTGTAAAGGGGATAATCGATAAATGAAATACATATCCATAAAATGACCTACCGAAAATTTACTCTTAAATTATAGGCCTTATTTTAATTGTAGTGCTTGAATAAGCTAGCCTTCATCAACCTGCAAAACACAAGTAACATTAGAGAATTTGAGGTTAACGTTCCAATGTGTAAAACCCAAAGATCAAACAACTTTAGGTCATTTTTTAAAAGAAACAAAGAATAATTCCCATAATTTTCATTATCTTAATAGTCGTATCTTCATGTTCCCTTGAAAAATGCACCATGTTTTCATCCATAACAAAATTAGCATTCTTAGGAACATTTGATCATTATTGATACAGATCATGACTATATTTTCGCTCATATAAACATGATTGACAATCATGGTGGCTTGAGTTTTTACGGAGACATCAGATCTTATGCATTCATTGATGCCATGACTAGTTTAATCAAACTCTGCTTCATCTTTCAATTGAGACTCTTTGCCATGAAAAGTGAGATATGAATGGATTGAGCAGCGGTTTAGCCTTAGAAATTTAAGCACAAAAGTAGCGTTATTGACCGTGTTTAATCTTAAATTTAAGCACGAAGAGTAAAAATCTCGATCGGGTATCTTTCTGCTAATTACAATTATCGATCATCTCACCCAGTTCACCGTTGATTTAGATTTTGTGTCATCATGGTGGTCTATTTCTGCACCAATAAACGTTACAAAAAGGGCCATCATAATTGAGGACATGCACTGTGTGATTGATGTATACAACTCATTTTTTATATATTTTAATCAGGCCAAAAAGACCGGAATGGAATCACCAGAGCATATGGACAATGAACACATGACGATAGTCCTTGTGATCTAAGAATAATTTATGGGAGGATGTAATTACATTTATTGCTCATCGAATGAAGATTCCGCATAATGGTCTCATTAAAACCACCAATCTTTGGGGATCATAAATTTTTTTTACTTAAGGCCAAAATAAGACAATTTACCTCGGTTTTATCAAAAACTATTATTTTAATAAGTTGGAAGTGTAACTGAATTTATAATTATTTGGATGAAAAATATGTAAGATATTCATAGCAACAAAATCTCATGAGTCAGATTAAGTCTTATGATAGTGTGTAGTAGTAATTATTAAAATCATTATGATCAAAATTTATCCCGTCTCATGTCGTGTCGTTACGGCACGGGTTATTTCTAGTCTATAATACAAAACATAATGGTATTTTGAGTCTTGGATGGTCGGATAACATTTTGAGAGACAAACATTGCATCCGACCATCCCAATCTCATCCAAGCCTAAGATATCTAATGGTTATCGTTTTTGTAACCTATTTCATTATGAATTCAAAATTATTAACCTTTAATTAGTGGATAACCTGTTAACTCAAGATATTTAAAGAAATATTAAATGAAATCATAACATCATTTATGTATTGACTGTATTTGGTGGTGGTAATGTGAATCTGATGGTAAGTGAGAAACTTTTTTTTCCTAAAGCATAAGTGAGATATATATTTATAAATATACGTACATCCTATTACTTAAATGATTAAGTGTTGGTTTTTGGATGATTTCTATGGCTAATTTTACAATGTTGGACATTATTTTGGACTAAAAACCTAATTCAGCTTAATCTTGGGTTTCAGAATAATGGTCCTCGGTAGCAGAGAGAAAGAATTCACCCCATTCAAAGACATCCGACAGATGTATAAGATTTGTAACCTCCTTCAATTATGGATATATGCATTGATAACCCTCATAATTAGCTCCTAACCAATTAAAATTTTTGATATGCCAACAAAAAATCCTTACCTTTAATTGATAAAAAACTAAAAAATAATTATCTTATAAAAAGCATCCAAAAATTTATTTGTGAAAAGATATCTTAACAAATTAGAGCGTCCACAATGGACGAGTAAAAAGTGGAGTAAACCCCATATTTAGTCGAAAATCAATCACAGTGGGCTGAAGTATAACCATATTATTTGGTTTTAGTTGGAGAGAGAGAGCATGATCGAGAGTAAATTTGGTCGATAATCTCGACTAAAACTGATTATAGTGGGGCGGTAGTTAAAAGTGCGTCTGATGACATGCGTAAAATACCATCTACATTTTTAATGGGGCGTAACTTCCAATTTCGTGCCGCAATCAGGCGTAAAATAAATGTCGCTTGAAGGTCCGCCCCATGGGGAACACTTTGAATCTCCTCCCCCCATGAGGAACATGATTTCTTGTCCACCTGTGTAGTTTTCATTTTTTTTTCTTTTCTTTTCAAGCGTACTTTGAAGATCCGTTCCTCAATCGCGCGGACAACCACACGTTCGTTTAAAAGAACGCTCAGTTTTGGGCGAAGATCAAAATCGGCGCCTGACTATAATTTTCCTCTAGACGGTTGTGTTCAAGCACCCCCAAACCCAAATATTTTTAGTTTTTAGTTTGGTTTTTAGTTTTAGTATAGTCGTCCATTGTGGATGCTCTTAGCCATCTTTTATCAACCTTGAAATAAAGAAAATCATTAGAACTTTTGTCAGCATAAAAATAAAATTATTTATTTATTTGATATACAGTTAAATATGATTTTGAATAATAACATGCACGTATGTTAATTTAAATAGCGTCGAATGCAAAAAGATACGAGTAAAAAGTTGAATTACAAAACAAAAGGCCCGGGTTTTTGAGCCTTTGACGGCTGGATAATATTTTGATAGACAAATTTTCCATCCGACCAACCCAGTCTCATCCCAGTTAAAGACATTTGACAGATATAAGATTCGTAACCTCCTTCAATTATTGATATATGCATTGATAACCCTCATAATTAGTTCCTCACCAGTTAAAAAAATTGGTATGCCAACAAAAAAATCTTTACCATTTAAATACAACAACTATGTAAAACTCATATTAAAAATAAAAATAAAAAATTGACACATATCTTTTTTAAATCGAATTAGCCCACCTTTATCAACCTACATCAAATAACATTAGAACATTTGCGGTTACAACATGTAAAACCCTTATTTCTGCCTCGAAATAAATTAACTGCCCTTCATCAACCCGCAAAGAACAAAGAACATTATGTTAAGAATACAAAAAATTTATTTTCATTTGATTCATTTTTTAATATTTTTTTTGGAAATAATCAAAATATAAAAATAAATACATACAATTGAGAACTATCCAAATAATGAATTACCAAAACTTTTCACTTCAATCGTAGGCCTAATTTATAATTTTAGTGAAAAAAGAAATACTATATTTCAAGCCATGAAGACTCAGAAGCTTGCATTATTTGCAACCTTGCATATGACACAACAATCTAACTTGGAATCACATTCCTTTTCAAATCTACACTTACACTGAACCTCATTCTTTTCATAAACCTTCCCGACTTTTGGGTGGTTTCCTTTTTCCACTGCATTTGATAAATTATTATTTTTTATCTTCTTGATCATGATTGTATTTTCCTCCATAACAACACAATTGAGCGTTGTCATCTAAATATTCATTACTGACCCATCACCATCACCAAATCTTTCTTTATTCTCATGATTCACCTCCAACTTTTCAACTCCTGATTAGGTGATATTTTTATGGAGAGGATTAAGAGATCCAGTAGATTTAAGTCTACAAGCAATACCTTCATCATTCTCAGTGTTATTGAATGAAACAAAACCCGATTCTGTTTTAATTTATCTAAATCAGTCATTTGGTATCTCGGATCGCTTTTGATGCTATACTTTTCAGAACTTACTCCACCAAGAAACGTTACAAACAAAGGCATCATAATTGAGGCTAAAATTTAGAACGTGCATTGCGTAATTAGGGTTCATACAACTCATTTTTTTTCTATTTTAAGTAGTCCGGAAACAAATATTTTTGGAAAAAAGCAGAGTAGACTTAAGGCTAAAAGCAATTCCTTGAACACAATATAACTCCTCTGATCTTCCTTTCTACTACCGGTTTTCTTGTCTTGATTATACTCCTCATCCCCCTAATCATCCTCCCCACATACACGTATTATCCACCTATAATCACTAATTTACCATCACAATTTATTTCACTGAAATACTTATCAATTAAGAAAATAACGTCTGTAGTATTTAAATTCTGCATGGATAAGAATCGATTGTTATACGATTAACATATTATTAGAAAAACCAATGGAGCGCAATGGAAGTTGAAACTCAGACAAATTAAATGTCCAGGATGAGGAAAACAAGTCAGGAGTGATCAAATAAGAAACCGCAGCTACGAAAATTGTACTTCCAAGACTTTGCAATGAACAATGAGGCATACAAACACTTGGAATCCATGAACCAATATGAGTCGAAACAAACGGTTTTCCAGCCAGAATTTAGACCAAGACACCCTTTTGAGACGTCTAAATCTAAAACTGACAAAAAGATAACAAAACTTATCAAGGATGCTGAAAAAAATCGTGAGGAATTGAGACAATGATATCGACGAGAGAATATCGATGTTCCTTTGAGGAGGAAAATGAAAGAAAAATCATACTTCATGCATTATCTGTACACGAAAATATTGATGATCCATGAAGAAAATGAGAGAATGGATTTTTGGCTTCGCTGAAACCATGCAATGGAGATGAACCGTGATAATATATGAATAGAATCACAAAAACATATGGATAATGAACACATGACGATAGTGCCAACGATCGAGGAAGAATTTTTGAGAGAATATAATTACATTTATTTCTCATCCGATAAAGATATGAATACAACACAAATCAGTATCCAAGACCGCCAATCTTTGGGGATCGACTAAAAAATTATTATTTCAGGGAAACATAAAATAATCAATTGCAAGTGTAGCCGAATTTATAATTATTTGGATGACAAATATCTAAAATTTTCATATCTACAAGTTTTCATGGGTCAAAATAAATCTAATCATAGTTTGTAGTATTTATTTAAATCATTCTGACCAAAAGCTATTCCTCTCATGCCGAGCCGTTACGGCACGAGTTATTTCTAGTAGTCTCATAAAATAGAATGGTAAATGGTGTGAGTAAATAGGATAGGTCAGCCTTCACATACCTCTTTGTTGATGAAGTTCTCGCAAACGTCTGCGTTTATTTTCAGTCTTCAATCTTCGAGGGTGATTCAGTGATGTCTAGTATTCAACTACCATACTCTAATCCTAGTCCGAAATTTTACTTTAGTAGAATAGAAATCAGTATATATATATATATATATATGACATTGACAACAAGATTGAGATAGAAAAACTTGTGAGTTCGACCGACCGATGCTCTAGCAAGAACAATTTATAACTTCTCAAACAAAACTTACTGGAACCGTGGTGAGTTAGGCTACACATAACCAACAACGCACACTAATGTAATACTAGCTTTTTGTGTCTCAAAACCTACATAATGCAATGAGAATGAGTATGGCTCATATAGGTCCAAAGGGGACTCTTGGTTAGATCTTTTCATGGAGAATTACATCCCTTGGGATAAGATGATTTAAATTGGAAGGGCTTAAGTGAATAAAAACATCCATTTCCAATGTTATTTTAGTTTGAAATTCAACTAACGAAATGGTATTTTTATTCAATCTTACCGTTCACCTTTCGGCCCACAAAGGATATCAGCGGTGTTGTTTTTATTTTTAATTACCTAAATCTTTATTTTCGAAAGACAATAAGAAAATAAAATGAAAATCATCATTAAAAATCCAGTATTTTCATTGGTCTTTAAGAAAATTTCTTCCGCTAGAAAAACATACGAAAAGGAAGTTGAGGTCAATGGCTATGAACTAGTCAACTGACATTTACATCCCGTAATGACATATTTATTTTGAACACCTAATAATGATTTCAGGAAGTTGTATGAAACCGACTATTTGAATGCTCCATTCTTATTATAAAAAAAAAATGCACCATTCGGACACACGGCGAAGAAGAAACGAAAATCATTTTCATTCTAAAAATGAATGTAGGCGTTGCATCAGTGCTCCAAAAATGTGTATGCTAGTATTTTCTACTTACTTAAAGATTCGAGGAAATGTGAGTGAAACTAATAAGGGAATGGCATCATCATCATCAACAACTCAATAAATACTTGGTATTTCTCTTTACAATCTCTATAATCCAATTGATTTCTTTTTAGATTTTGTTTGTTAGATTTCTGTCTCTGGCGTTTCTTATGTTCTTCCCTTCATTTTTTGGGTTTTTAGTTTTTTTTTGTTCGATCAGACATTTTCGTAGTTAATATCACTGAATTTCTCTGCTGGTTTATGTTTTGGTTGAATAAAGTGAAAGCGTTAAGAAATGAAGGAATCACTTGGATGGAGAATGGTATATGCAGGGGTTGGAGATGGAGATCTACCTCCTTGATATGGTGTTGCTTGCTCTGTACAAGGAGATTATAGAGGTGTCCCTAAGTTGTAAGTACAAGTTTCATCTCCTTTTACTGGTTTTAAGGAATTCAATTTTCGCTATCCCAATTGTGTTGTTTTGTGACTTTGTATGTGTTCTGTAATGCCATAAAATTGTATTAGCATGTCACTGGTAGCTGGTAGCTGCCACATGAGTACAATGCCACTAGGGTTAACCTGTATCATTAACATAAAGGGGGGAAATCTTGTTGTTGATAATATACATATGTTTCGTGTTTTGGATTGATCAAATTGGAAATCACGCACGAAACAACTGGTTTTCTTTCTAAGCATGATGTTTATGTGACCTTAACGGATCAATGTCTATGGATTCTTTGTCAACTGCTGATCAAATTTGGACTTGTCGTATTCAACCTACAATACTTATCAGTTTCTTGCACCTCATCTGCAGGGAAGTTTATGCAGTATCAATTGTTGGGCCTTAACCCACAGCTGTAATCAATCTGTTGGATCTGACTAGATTGTAAGTGCCTTTACTTTTGTAGGTCTTTTCCTTCTTTTGTTTCCTCTCATAGCTTTCTTAATCGCCTCTAAGATAGTATAGCGTGTGGGTTGATGCTTCAATTTTGATTCCATTCGTGTTTCGCTTTTCTTTCAATTTGCTTTTGAAAGAAAATAGTAACATACAATATTTTGCTTTTTGGTACCCAGCAAATACATCATCACACGAGTAACTTGACACCTTGGCTAAGTATATGCAAGTGAACCAGAATGGTACCTGGATTGCTTAGTATATCAGTGACCCACGTATACAGCTGAACGCTGTCTTCGAAAATCGGACGGCTTAGACATTTTATTCAGGTTTCTTCCAACTGTGCTACTTGTGGGTCTGTACATCTTGCTTCATAAACATTTTTGCATCTCTAATGCCTATTTGTCTCATCAGAAACTTAAGATGCAATAAGCTACAAGATGCCATTCCACCAGAAATTGGTGGACAGAAGAGACTGACACATCTGTAAGTAGTTCCTTCTATTTGTATCTTATAACATGTGCCTGTTGGTGATAATTCTTCCCTTACATTTAGTTCGATCTGACATTTTCATTGTTTATATCACTGAATATAAAGGGGGGAAATCTTGTTCTTGATAATATACATATGTTTCGTGATAGTCAAGACTCTGTAAACTGTTTGCAATCTGAAGTTATCGTGTTTTGGATTGATGAAATTTGAGATCACGCACGAAAAAATTAGTTTTCTTGTTAAACATGATGTTTGTGTGGACATGTAATATTCAACCTACAATACTTATCTGTTTCTTGCACCTCATCTGCAGGGAAGTTTACGCAGTATCAATTGTTGGACCTTTTCCCCACAGCTGAAACCAATCTGTTTGGATCTAGACTATAAGTACCTTTACTTGTATGGGTCTTTATGGATTTCTCAATATCTTTTAAGATAGAATAGTATGTGGATTGATGCCTAGTGATTTTAAGGATTGCTTTTGAGTTTGACGGTATCAATTGAAAGTTTTTTTTTTTCTTTTTAATATACTGGAAATTTGCTAAACACTAAGGAGTAAATAACGTCGTCCTTCTCCTAAGAGAGTTTAGAAGCGTAGCATGATTATTTTGAGAACCGTAATCTATGTATCCTAAGTTGTAAAAGGCGCTAGGAAAGGCGAGGCGCCAAGCCCAGCGCCTTTGGAGCCTAAGGCGTCCCAGGCGAGGGCCTTTTTTTTAGAAAATATCACATTTAGGTATAATTTGGTGCCTGGGCGCATTTTTTTGGCAGGCGCCAGCCTTGCGCCTAGTGAGCCTTTTACAACATAGTATGTATCTACATCTTGTTATCTTGCATATTTAGCTAGCCTATCATCACTGGATATATAATCCTATTTACAGTTATGACTTTAATAGAATCAAAAACCAAAAAGAACTTCTAGACGTCTTCTAACATGACTCTTGAACACCATGCTAATTTATGTTGTCATCCATGAAGTTCACAATATTTTTGCTGTCGCAAGTCACGATGCTTATTTCTCCTTCCTCTTGTGCCCATTTTCCCACCAGCTGTAGTGCCAGTGCTTCGGCTAGTTCTGGCTCTGTTATGCAACCTGAATCCACGTGTATGTCAGCAGTGCTCTAGGGTCTTTTAATGTCTGTTAGGAAAAAAATAAATTGATTCATTTATTGCAAGAGAGAAACGAAAAGAAAAGATGAAGCAAATTCTTTTGATTTCTGCTTCTGTTTCTTGAATTGATCTCGAAGTTACACGTCTACGAAATTTGGTCTGATTTCTGTTATTTGGTCGGACTAGAGTGATTCTGAGCATCCAACTGTAAAAGCTATTTTTGTTAAATTTGGTTTCACGTTTTATGTTTATTAAAGGTACAAATTTGAAATTAGATAATTTATCCAGGTACACTGTGATTTAGAGTCTTCTTTGTTATAGTTCGAAACACGATGTTTGTATTAGCATGTCACCGGTAGCTAGTAGCTGCCACATGAGTACAATGCCACTCGGGTTAACCTGTATCGTTGATACAAAGGGGGGAAATCTTGTTCTTGGTAGAATACATATGTTTCGTTATAGTCAGGACTTTGTATCGTTGATGAAAATGTTTATGAATTCTTTGTCAACTGCTGACTATCACGAAACAACTGGTTTTTCTTCTTTAGCATGATGTTTATGTGACCTTAACAGATCAATGTTTATGGATTCATTGTCAACTGCTGATCAAATTTGGACTTGTCGTATTCAACCTACAATACTTATCAGTTTCTTGCACCTCATCTGCAGGGAATTTTGTGCTTGTTGGGCCTTGCACCTCATCTGCGGTAACCAATCTGTTGGATCTGACAAGGCTGTAATAACTCTGTAAGTGCCTTTACTAGTGTAGGTCTTTATTAATAAGAAATGATGCACTTGGCTTTATTAATCGCCGTTGAGATAGTATAGCATGTGGATTGATGCTTGAATTTTTATTTCATCAGTATTTTAGGAGTGATTTATAAGAATTGCGTTTTAGTTAGAGGGGATCGATTGAAAGAATGGTAAATTTCAATATTTTGCTTTCTGTAACCAGATTTTTGGTGTCCCAATTGAAATGACAAAGCTGCCCCTCCGTACTTCTGTTTCTCTCTTATTCTATCGTGATTTTGGACGAAACCAAGGGCTAATATGTTCATGTTTATTCCTCCCTGTTCTTTATCTGTTTCAACTCTGAAATTCAATTTTAACAAAACCAGCGGCGAAGATGGGAGGAGTATCACCACCACCAGCCTTCTCCACCTCCTTTAACCTTCCACCACCACCCACCTCCTCCCTTAGTGAGTTAGTTCCTTTCTTCTCCATCAGAATCTCTCTTTCTTCCTTGATTTCTATTAGTCTTTACTCAAATTGAATCGTTATTCAAAATCAAATCGAGTTCTAGAACCAGAATCATCATTATCTCCTACCACGTTTTTCAGAGAATAAATCATCATCTTCGTAGAACAGGTTTTCCGTTTGTACTCAATTAAACTTAGTCAAATTTTTGGTTTTCATTTATAAGAACACTCGGGATTTTTTCCAGGTTTGATTTTTAAGCTTCCATTAATAGCGGTAAAGCACCTTCTTTTATAAAAATGAAGGGAAACGGTGCACTTGGCAGGAAAGTCATTAATTTGGATTCAGGTACTTAGTTGCTAAACACTTCTATCCCATTAAACATTTAAGTGCATTTCTTCTTTTATAAAATCCCAAAGTTACTTTTAAGTATTATAGGTCTGTCCTTATGAATCGCTCCTTTTTTTCCTTTTCATGAAACTTAGTTGACAAAAGAATGCATCAAAGAACCCGTGGTTTATCGCTAAACCCATCTTTTGCCAATTTAATTTGTAGAGTTATACTTATCACTAAAGATTATAGAAAAGTTATTCTCTTGACAAAAGAATCTACGCCAATATATGTTAAAATTATCTTAGTCTTGGATTTAAGGTGTGTCTGGTTATTAACTACGAACCAATAGTTTACATGCATTGTTTCCTTTATGTGTGTTTGTTAACAATGTACCAGATGATGATTGATGAAATTTATTTATCTTGCACCTTTTATTGTTTCAATAGTCATGTTGTCATGGACAAAGATGCTAATTATGTCGGTAGTGTTTATGTTTACTCTCTTAATTACAAACTGTGTACTTTTATATGTGAATACCTCTGTTTCAGTTTATACTAGATGGTGGAATGCCAGGAAACCTGTACATGAAAGCTCTGTGGCGCAAAGGCATGATCCAGAGAGAGTGGAATGGCCAGGAAACCTGATATTTTTTGTGATGAAGCTCTGTGGCGCTACCGTACACCTAATCGCGTTCATGAAGTTCTTGCTTTGCGAAGCTATCATCTACCGGTAGTCTCAACTTGGCAGTCGTGATCTGCCAATGCATATGTTTTGAGCCTTCAGTGCAATAATTATGCACATGAAATGTAGCTGACAAGTAGAAAATGAGTTGTCTTACTTAAGAAGTTAGGCCATCATCTGTAGGTCGAAAAATTAGTATTGATGATCATTGAATTGCTATCAAAGAAGTTGGTGCGACCTGCTGTTTAATAAAACCTGATTTTTTTAATTCTGTTGTTGGTAAGAAAATATCCTGGCTATATTCATTACAAATCGGTGAATATCAACCCGACACACCAACAAGGCTTTAGCCATAGCACCAACACCCCCTTCTGACCCGTGCCATTATGGCACGGGAAATCCACTAGTATGCAAATGAACTAGAATGGTACCTGAGTTGCTTAGTACGTATGTTTCTTTTTGAATGTAATTTCCAGTATATTAGAATGATTTAGTAATGATTGTCTAGCAGTTTTCAGATTGAAAACCCTTAAACTATTAGTGATCAAAGAGTTGATGTGAAAAAGAAGGTTGATCCCCGTCATGATTCATGATCAAATTTTGAACTATTTTCAGAGCATTTTTCTTTTTCTTTCTTTAAAACGAAAGCCCGGAGAGTAGAAGGTCTGTTCTTACCAGACTTTGGCCACTGGGCAAAAGAGTGAGCTACTTACAATACTTATCACTAAAAAAAAAAAAAAAACTGTCGAATGAGTTTCGTGAAACTTGATATCTTGTTTATGGAGCTACTCTGATGGAATATTGATAGAATTTTTACGTTCTGTTAATATAACCTTTTGTATATATCCGTATAAACAGTCAATTAGACTACCTGTCAGGAGGTATGTTCTCCAAACTTGAACCTAACTACATCTATCACAGTACCAGATAAAACCCTCGCGCGAAGCTGATGCCATTGATGGTTGTGCCATGGCGTTAAGTGAAGTTTCTATGAGACTGTGACCAGTGGTGGTTATTTTAAATGTATGATCCTTTATTGCTACATTTGGAGAACAACAGAATAAGTTGACAGATGAAACATGAGCATTGCATGATTCCCTAGTATCTTTTATGTGTACAAATTAAATTGAACAGCTCATCAACTCATCGGTTACAAAGTGGATTTGTAATTAAGACTAGTATAGCTAAATCATGTGGCACAATATTTCTAAAAAGTGGATATAAAAGTTTCTTTCTGCCAACAGCTTTCAGCACAAGATAAAAAAAAAAGAAAACAGGAAAATCTCTACAGTAGCAAGTGTAACGCCCAGCAGCTGCCACTGCATTCTGATAAGGATCAAGCATCACACCAACCTTCCTTATGACACTTTGAATATGGCCTACATTTGCTGAGCTGAATTTCAGTAGGAACCTCACATGTTTAACCCCTCGCTAACAAACAATAGTACTGTGCTAATAGAAATAAAAAGTGGTTTAGTAGTTCAGTGACATTCATAATCCATGGAGTTTGACAGAGTAGTAGTGGTTTGGTTCTTGGTTACATTATGGGTTTTAGGTGCTGGAGATCGTCAAGTGGTTATGGGTTTGCCACCATGTAATTTCCCTGCAATTTACAACTTTGGCGACTCAAATTCCGACACTGGTGGTATATCGGCAGCTTTCATAGCTGTTCCACCACCTAATGGAGAGGCTTTCTTCGGTAGGCCTTCAGGAAGAACCAGTGATGGTCGTCTCGTGATAGATTTCATTGGTAAATTTAAACTACAAAGAAATTCCTTCCTCGCGATCAATTTTTGATGCATACAGTAATATGAATACTGATCTGCTATTAAGTTTTCTCTATGTGCAGCGGAGCACTTGGGATTACCCTACCTACATGCATATCTGGATTCAATCAGATCGAACTTTGAGCATGGAGCAAATTTTGCAACCGGAGGGTCAACAATTCAGCCATCAAATGTCTCATTTTATCAGTCTGGTGTTAGTCCGTTCTCACTTGATGTCCAGCTTTGGCAATTTGATCAATTCAAAACGCGAAGTGGGGAACTCCACCGGCAAGGTACATGCATGACGCAAATCTATCTCTATCTTTATCCTGTGTAGTTATTATTCATCAGAAACTTTGATTTTTCAGCAAAGAACTCGTCAGAAAGAAAGAATCTACCTAAACCAGATGATTTCTCTAAGGCAATCTATACTATTGATATCGGGCAGAATGACCTTGCTTCGGGATTTGTGAATCCTATAGATGTAGTCGTTGCATCCATCCCAAAACTACTTGATCAGTTTGTAATGGCAGTAACAGTAAGTAGTGCTGGAGCTTGGAATTTCCGAACGAACACCAATATCAAGATGAACTTAATTAATGTTTAGTTGTTGTACGACGCAGAAACTATACCAACAAGGAGCGAGAACATTTTGGATACACAACACGGGTCCCATAGGTTGCTTGCCGTTGTCGCGTGTTTATTTCTCTGGTTCAGGGCCCGGGTTTTACGACCGGAATGGTTGTGTCAAATCACACAACGATGTTGCTGTGGAGTACAATAGGCAACTGAAGGAAAGAGTGGTGGGGTTAAGGTCACAACTTTCTCATGCTGCCTTGACATATGTTGATGTCTATGCTGCAAAGTATGAATTGATCAGCAATACCAGGAAGCACGGTATGCACCACTTCTTAGCCGCTAAAATAAATACTGCTCTTTTAAATATGATTTACTTCTGTTTCCTCGATTAAATGGGTAATTTTTGTTCTTGCAGGATTTGTTGATCCTCTGAAGATATGCTGTGGGATTTATGAACGAGATCCAGCACGTCATGTTGGGTGCGGGCAGAAGAGGTATATCAATGGAACCGAAATTTATGCTACGTCTTGTGGAAATCCATCAATGTACATTAGTTGGGACGGAGTTCATTATACTCATGCAGCGAACCACTGGATTGCTAATCATATTCTTGGTGGTGCACTCTCTGATCCACCTATCCCCATCACTGAAGCCTGTTATAAGCACCGTTGACAATCTAAATCATTAATCAATGGCATATAAGGAAATTAGTTATCACAATATATGTTATGGAGAAGAAGTTCTGAATCTGTGTAACAATACTAATAACCTGTAGACAGATCTTAGGAATGGCGTTCTTTAAGGGGTACTATCTTGACTAAAAATAAATATGTACAAGTTTGATTGTTCAGCCTATATTTATTTCAACATTGTTAGCATCAGAAGTCACTCATATTCTATTTCATGTCATTCTTAAAAAGAAATCAGAAAATGTAAATTATGATGAAAGCCAGCAGAGCGAAAATGATGTAGCACTTCATAACTAAAAGGTGGATAAACCTTGCCTAATTTGATTCGAAAATGATAAACCTACCGACAGCTTCTCCCGTAAGAGACATGCAAAGGGGCCCATTTCTTCCTTTACCCATCCAGATGTTTAGAGGAGCGGCCCAGATTGCATTGGTTCCCCTTTCGGGAGATTACTCTGGAGAATAATCGGTGAGCGTAGCATCTCCCAATTTGATTTCAACCACTACTCACATGAAGACGAAATTCCAACAGCCAAAGCTGCCAATGCATTCTGATGAAAGCATCACATTCACCCCAACCTTCCTTCTTTCACCAGATAATGGGCATACATCTACTGAATTTCAGGAGGTATTCTCACGTGAATCTTCCTAGTTCCTAAGAAAAGTTTCCATATTTTTCAGTTCATTATAACAGATATTGTCAAGTTAAGGAATGGAATGAAAACTTTCTCAATCAAGTTCTCCCACGGAATATCGTTCAAAATATTATTGGTATCAATCTAAGTCAGAAAACCACCACTCAAGACACTCTAACCTGGCCTCACAACAGGAAAGAAAATCTGACGGTCAAATCAGTGTATACATAATAAGAGACCGGGCAGTTCTCAATGGCCAACCATACCCCTCCCCCCTCAGAACCTAATATGGAGGAATATTTGGTCCCTGGATGTCCTACCAAGAATCCGAGTTTTTGTGTGGAAATGTTATAGCGGCATTCTACCAGTAAGCAGTAAACTGGGAAGATGGGTCACCACTATAGACGCTAGCTGCACCATGCATGTGTGGTTTCCCCTTTGAAACAGATGCTCATACTCTTTTTAGGTTCCCGTTTAGTCGAGTTGTCTGGTTCGGGGTTCAGTGTAGAGTCAATAACAATAATGTTAGTGTCCAAGGGTGGGTAGAATCGTGGGTCAACAACAATGAACCTAGTCCAATTGCTGGAGTTCAATGGAATCAGTTGTATGCTCTCACAGGATGGTATATATGGAAAGTTAGGTGTCTAAAATGTTTCCATAAAAAGCAACAAACACCTGCGGTAACTGTTCACCTTGTAGAAAACCACATCAGTAGCAGGAAAAAAAAATCCCACTGAACTATCATACAACAGAAACCCGAATATGAACCAACTTAATCAGTTACAAACCATGATACATGTACACACATTAACTATGCTCTGTTACAGCTGCTGGAAAGTTCAGTCTCACACTGCTATATATTTGTCCCCCAAACAATTAATCCTAGCACTATGGGAAAAATGTACATCTACAACTGGTCATTTACAACACTTTCCTAAACATTGTAGAAAGTCCTATCTTTTACAACTGATTTCAAAGAAAGCGTTGTTGTATATCATCACTACCAACACTTGGGAAACAATGGGTTGGGAGAAGAAACAAACGACAACTCCTTAAGCAAAACTGTTGCTACAACATTTAGCTATAACAACTTTGTTACATAAACATAGTGACTTATCCTATCACAATACTCATAAGTGTTGTTGAAGAAGACAAAAATATGATAATGAAAAATACGTTAGAGGAGAGATTCGAACATGAACCTAGTGCATGGATGTCTAACTCATCTACCATCCTTACGGTTCAAAAGAATTGGTGATTTTTTTTATTTTTAATAGACACGTATAACAACACTTATAAGTGTTGTTGAAGTTAAAACATAGACTGTATTACAACACTTATCAGTGTTGTTGAAGTTAAAATATAGAATGTATAACAACACTTATAAGTGTTGTGGAGGTTAAAATATAGAATGTTGAGAAAAAAAGAGGTTGGGGGGATTCGAACATGAACCTAATGCATGGATGTCAAGCTCATGAACCATCCTTACGGTTCAAAAGAATTGGTGATTTGTTTTCTTTTTAATAGAAACGTATTACAACACGTATAAGTGTTGTTGAAGTTAAAACATAGAATGTATTACAACACCTATAAGTGTTGTTGAAGTTAAAATATAGAATGTATTACAACACTTATAAGGGTTGTTAAAGTTCAAATATAGAACATGAGCCAAGGCAGATTTTAATTTGGCCAACATAGCAACCATAACAACTAAAATGTCCCATTTTCTCTCCTCCTTCATCCGGGCTTGAGACCGGCAATGAAATGATGTATCATTTACATTGGCGGAGTTAAAAAGGGTGTAATAAAAGTAACAGAGTTATCATTTTATAATTAAGCACACAAATGGAGCTGCTAACTGTCTTTTTGGAAGAACAATAATAGTATTAGTAAAGGAAATACAAATATTGCTCATACAGAACTACACAATCAATTGTAGCAAAAATTTGAGAGTAGCAGATGAAGTAGATAACTGAGAAGGCAAATAACACCAAATATTGCTAAAGTAACAATACAATACAGTAAAAACAATACAATACCGATCTAACTTGTGAACTTCTTTTTCTTCTTCTTTTTGTTCTTCTTCTTTGTCGGAACCACCGTGATATAGTCCCCATCTTCTCTTAAGTAACTCTCTCCCTCGTCATCCATTTGGAAACCAAGAGTTGAAGTATCCACCGGTTGGCAATTTGTGTCATGCTTTTCATTGTATTCCTCTAATTCATGGAAACCCCTAGGTGGTGGTTTCACCATAACATACCAGTTAGATGTATACGACTCTCGAGAAAAGAAAACTTGTCGCGCTTGCTTTGCTAAAATGAATGGATCGTTACAGTATTGGTTCTTATGTTGCTTTAAATTGACTAATGTAAAGCCATCTTCTACCTTCACACCAAAATTGGTGTGAGCCCAATCACATTTGAATATTGGAATTTGAAACATATGATTGTAGTCCAACAATAGAATTTCTTCTAAAATACCGTAGAATCCACTAGTTTCTGACCGTCCTGCAACTAAGGTTGTTGATTCAATTGAAACTCCACTGTTTTGCGTGACTCTGTTAACATCCTTCGTAATAAACCTAGTGTCATTGATTAGCAAGCCTTTATATGATACGCAGTTTTCTAACGGCCCATATGACAACCATTCTACCGTGTGTGATATTGGCATGCCTTGTTCAATTTGCATCTTAACCTACAAATGTATAATCTCAGGACATAAGAATATAACTAAATTTGCTATCTAAGCATCATAAGTTAGATTTATAGTGATGATGTGCCTAACATGGATTGTTATAAGTGATATAATGAAACAGAATCACACGTATTTGTGTTTCTTATAGTAGTTTTCCGTAGCAGCAATATTTGCTAGTATTTAAACTATTCTAAGCTGTATAATATGACTAAGAGTGGACTAAGCGTACCTTTTGATGAAACCAATCTGAAAATGTGTCAGACTGTATGGAATTGAGTTGGTCTTCACTAGTAATTTCCCTCCTAACAGAAGATTTTAACTCGTCCATATGCATTCTAAGACAAAAGTAAAATTAAGAAATGAAGTATTAATTGACAGACAATTTCTAATGAACATGAACATCATACTTACATCATGTAAGGGTCAATTTCGGGTGTGTTGAAAAGCACATATCTGTGAGCTATCTTTAACTTCTCACTATCCATACGCACTTGGACACCTTTTGAAAGAGGACGTGTTGCCAATATAGAACCATTTTGAGTGTTTTCGTTGCGCCTTTGCTCTACTCCTGTTTTAGCTGCTTGGGCCTTACGAATATCAAAAAACCTAACACACTCCATTCCAAGATAACACTCGGCTATACAAGCTTCAGGTTGTGCATAATTCTTTACATATTCTTTGAATGTCTTCATATACCTAGGAAAGTCGTGTATGCAACAGTTACGAATTAATTAAATATTAGTATCTCTAATATAAGTAATTAATTAACTTTCTACACGAAACCAAAAAAACAGAAGTAATATTAATTAAATTGTCATACCTTTCAAATGGATACATCCAACGATATTGTACAATTCCACATAATCGCACTTCTCGAGCTAGGTGAACTGTCAAGTGCACCATGACATCAAAAAATGACGGAGGGAAGTATCTCTCCAACATACACAAAGTCTCAGCAACTTCTACTTCAAGTTCTATTAATCTATGGAGATCAACTGCCCTTTGGCATATTTCGTGAAAATAAGAACATAACCTGAAAATTGCCTCCCTTGGACCTACAGGTAAAAGTCCTTGCAAAGCAACGGGTAATATTTGTTACATAAGAACGTGATAATCATGAGCCTTAAGAACACCTAAGCAACCATCTTTCGAGAAATGCTTTCTAAGATCAGAACTATAACCATATGGAACCTTCAAATTTCTCATCCTATTATAAAATATAGCCTTTTCCTTGTCATTTAAACAGTATGGTGCTGGTGGAAGGATCGTTTTGCCATTTATCTCTTTTGGATGCAATTATGGTCTTATTCCCATACTCTTCAGATCATTACGGGAATTTAGACCGTCTTTTGTTTTGGACTTTATATTCAAGAGAGTACCAATGATACTCTCGCAAACATTTTTTTCTGTGTGCATAACATCAATGTTGTGTCGTAGTAATAAATCCTAAGAAGAAGGAAAAAACCTAACATTAGTAATTAATTCTATAAAGAAATAAAACATCAGACATTTAATCTACTTAAGCTAATGATCTCATTATAGCTAAATATGAACAAGTAAGTTTGAAGTTATGGAACTAACCTTCCATAAGGCAAGTCGAAGAATATCGACCGTTTGTTAAACACCGAAGTTCAGTTTCATCATCATTTGCATCAGAAATACCCACATCAGCAACAACAGCCCTTTTACACTTCGCACATTTAGAATTACCCATATTTGAACTTGATGCCGCACTACCCTTTTTTTTATTTTTCTTCTTTTGCTCTTTCTTTTTCCTTATCTCCTCCTCGTTCTTCTCCGCTTTCCCAAAATCATTTGTAATCCTATTCTGACATTCAAGTGCCGCAGCACCAGACATAACAGGTGGCTTTTCTTTCCTCTCAATCTCTCCATTAAACCAGTCCTTTTTCTGCCGAAGAGGATGATTATGACGTAAAAATCTCCTATGATTCAAGTATACAGTTTTACGACTAAATGGCAACCATTTTGAAAGTGTATTTTCACCGCAAAGTGGACATGCTGCCTTCCCTTTATACGTACATCCAGATAGATTACCATATGCAGGGAAATCGTTTATTGTCCACATTAATAGTGCCCTCAAGTTAAAATTTGTTTTAGTAAAAGAATCATGTACCTGCACCCCTTTCTCCCACAACTCAATAAGATCATCAATAAAGGGCTGCAAGTATACATCAATGTCGTTACCCGGTTGTTTTTTTCCTGGAATCAGCATGCTCAGAATTATGTTGTCACCTTGCATACACAACTGAGGGGGGAAATTATTAACCACGAGCATCACTGGCCAACAACTGTGGGTTGCGGAAAGATCACCAAATGGATTAAATCCATCAGCAGCAAGCCCAAGACGCAAATTACGGGGATCTGAAGCAAACTCGGGATACTTTCTGTCTATGTGCTTCCAAGCCAAAGAATCTGTTGGATGACGCATCTTCCCATCCTTACTCTTGTTCGTCGCGTGCCATATCAACTGCTCGGCCACCTCCGCTGATTGAAACAATCTCCTCAATCTCGGTACAATAGGGAAGTACCTAAGCACCTTCACCGGTATCTTCTTTTGAGGCTTGTCTATCATGTCAGCATCGTCCATGTTAGATGTGTCTGCCTTCCACCTAGAATAATGACATTTAGGACACTCGTCTGCATCTTTCAAATCTTTTCTAAACAAACAACAATCATTAACACAAGCATGTATTTTCTGGTAAGTCAATTGATAAGATTTCAGCAGCTTCTTCACTTCATATGTTGAGCAAGGAAGAAAATGATCTGGCGGCAATAAGGAACCAATTGTCTTGAGAAGTTCGTCAAAAGATTTCCTAGATAAACCATTTACTGTCTTGTGCCTATACAATTCAACAGTGATTGATAACTTTGTGTGTGTTTTACAATTAGGATATAACGGTCTGTCCGCCTATTCCACATGGTTTTCCAATCCCTCGTCTTGCATAGGTTCATGTCCCTGGCCGATATGTGCATCAGCTTCAACATCAGCATCTACATGATATGAACCCCTTGTTGCTCCCTCTTGGTGTACATCAGTAGAAGTGTGTATAGTCTCCCCGTGAAAAACCCACTCAGTGTATGTAGGATCCATACCTCGTTTCAGCAAGTGAAGATGCACTTCTTTCGGAGAAAGTGGGAAAGCGAGATTCTTACAATCAACACAAGGACAACTGAACTCAGAAGGATTTCCAAGTATCTGACAAACAGTATCTATGAAATTCCTCAAGGCCTCCTGATATGGAAGATCACCCCTATATGAAAGAACGACGAAATAATTAAACAAGGAATAACGCAATACAAGAGGGAAAACCAATGTAAAGAATGTAATATTCTACAATGAACAACATATTAACCTTGGCCAATAAACCCAATCTTTATTCATCATTTTGAATGACTTGAATCTGCAAATTTGTTCATTCTTCGATCCAGTTAAAAAAAGCCTTTCAAAATATGGAATGTTGAATTTATTAAAGATTAATGGCAGATGGAGAAATAAAAATATGATAACCAGCATAAGTAACCACAATGGATTAACAAATCATAAGTTTTTTTAACTTAATAACTTGGAGTTCCACATTGTAAGATATTTACATAAACAAAAAGGAGGATTCAGAATACACATTGTAAGATATTTAGCTAGCATATAGCAGCCACCTTGTTTAGTTTTTTATATAGATAGATACATTCCCAATGAGGCAAAGCCTGGAGAAGGATGGTGAAGGATCTGGCAGCATAGTAGGCCCGCACCTGTAGAATCAAAGATTAGTATTCCCATTCAAGCAATTATGAGATGCAAAGTTAAGAACAACATGAGATGCAAAGAATTCTGAGATGGCAGAGTTAAGAACAACATTAGTAGGCCCGCAACATGAAGTGCAGAACAACATGGCAGAGTTAAGAACAACATGAGATGCAAAGAATTCTGAGATGCAAAGAATTTTCAGCATGATATAACAAAATTAAGAGACTTGGAATAGAATTCCGCATCCTTTTTTCTCTTAAAACATTAAACCGGTTAATTCAGTTGGGAAAAGATACCGTGAAACATGTCTGAGTACTTGATATTCCATAATTTCTATTGAATGGGATTTTGTTACATACTTCAATTATGTACAACACAAACCAGTGATGCTGCTAGACTAATTTTACAAAAACTCCAATCGAACGGTGCACCACCTAAGTTCTACTCACATTTTGAGTGCTATAAATTCTTTTTGGTACAGGGAGGCATATACACATTTTGAGTGCTATAGATTCCTCCGCGGCAGAACTTGAATGTCTTTGCGAAAACTCACCACATAAATCGTGTATTCAGACTTCGCATCTCCATGATAGATAACATTCACAGGGACATCTCGAAACACAATTATGCAGTGCACTAAATCTCAATTCATGCATTTGAGGAGTAAAACCTTTTGCTCTTCTTCGTTCAATTATCTTAGAAGTCCGAAATCAACAAATAACTATAGACAATAAGATCACCAAGTCAGACAAGCATCATTTATGTAAGTAAGACACAGCAATTAACACATCAAATCTGGACCAAGAAGCTGATTCTGAGACAAAACTGATAATAAGTTAAACATAGATTACGAACAGCAGTTGATCAGAAATGAGGAGTAACTTGGCAATTTCACTCCTCTCATCAAAGAGACGTTACTGTGCTGGAGTGATGCAGGGGTGTTGGAGACATCCATCATCAGTTTCAATTTTTCATCATATTCCATTAGTGCATTGTAAAAATCAATTTCAATTTCAATTTCAGGCTGCATCACATAATGCAAAAATCTCATACAAAAATCAAAATAATCCCCACCTGAATTGAATGATACTGAATTAAATTGGAATACACCTCAATTTAATGCAACTGAAATCAACAAAATTATCATTTAATTCTACTGAATCCAAAATTATTAGAATTTAAGGCACCTCAATTTACTGAATTCAAAAAAAAAAAAAAAAAAAACCCTAAAATCAGATTTTGGTTACAGATCGATGTACATAATAGACCTTTGAGATATGGGTGGAGGTGCTAAGTCTTCAACTGTGTGGTGATGATGAAGTTGGTGACGATGAAGCCGAGATCGATCTATGAAGCTGAAGACGATGGTAAATAACGGAGCTAGGGATGAAGACGATGGTTTTAGTGATGAAGTTGTGCTAGTGATGCAGTTGGTGATGATGAAGTTTCCGGTGGTTGGAGGGGGAGATGAAGCTGCGCTCCTCTGTTGAAGACGATGTAAGGGGAGAAAAAAGGAAAGGTGATAAGGGAAAAAAAAGGATAAGGAATGATGTTAAGGTGGAAAAAAAGGAATGAACGGTTGTAGATGAAAAAGATTATCAGAAAGTATTAAAGAATAAATGAATGGATGGTTAGGATGCTATCATGGTTATATTAAAAATTGGATTATTATAAAGAAATTACTTTATTTTGGACGGTTACAGATTGAAATGGATGGTCATGATGAAATTTTTTTACAACCCCTTTCCACAACTCTTAAGAAACATCGTGGTAGGGATACGATAAAATTTTCTCCCTTTTACAAAAAATTCTCAATTCTGTTAACAAAAACACATCTGCAAAAAAATAAAAATTGGAGTCTAGTCCTGCAAAAAAAAATTAAATATTGCAAAAAAATTCGCATACTTCGAAGAAAAAAAAATCGTAGTATGCAGTTCCGCAAAAAAACTATTTTGGATTGAAACACTAATTTAGGCTTATTGGGATTGGGTAGAAATATAAGTTCTGATAAAACTATTTTGGGCTTAAACACTAACTTAGGCTTATTAAGATTGGGTATAAATTTCTAAAAACGTAAGCTAGACCAAAAATTTGAACTAGGAAGTTTGCATCGACAGATTCATTGTTCTTATGAAGTCGCCCACTTAGAGTATTCCACTCATCCCCAGGTTTCCAGCTCAGAGCCAGGTTATGTCTCGAAGTTGCCAAAACCGGACATGTTTAGGGTTTGGAGGAATATTCCAATGGAATCTTACATGTGGATCGACATATTCATCGTTCTTAAGAAGTCGCCGACTTAAAGCAGTCCACTCACCTCCAGGTTTCGATCTCGGAGCCAGGTTATGTCTCAAAGTTGCCAAAACCGGACATGTTTAGGGTTTGGAGGAATATTCCAATGGAATCTTACATGTGGATCGACGGATTCATCGTTCTTAAGAAGTCGCCGACTTAGAGAAGTCCACTGACCTCCAGGTTTCGGGCTCGGAGCCAGGGTATGTCTCGAAGTTGCCAACACTGAACATGTTTAGGGTTTGGAGGAATATTCCAATGGAATCTTACATGTGGATCGACATATTCATTGTTCTTAAGAAGTCGCCGACTTAGAGCAGTCCACTGACCTCTAGGTTTCGAGCTCGGAGCGAGGTTATGTCTCGAAGTTTCCAACACTGGGCATGTTTAATGTTTGGAGGAATATTCCAATGGAATCTTACATGTGGATCGACATATTCATTGTTCTTAAGAAGTCGCCGACTTAGAGCAGTCCACTGACCTCTAGGTTTCGAGCTCGGAGCGAGGTTATGTCTCGAAGTTGCCAACACTGGACATGTTTAATGTTTGGAGGAATATTCCAATGGAATCTTACATGTGGATCGACAGATTCATCGTTCTTAAGAAGTCGCCGACTTAGAGCAGTCCACTGACCTCCAGGTTTCGGGCTCGGATCCAGGGTATGTCTCGAAGTTGCCAACACTGGACATGTTTAATGTTTGGAGGAATATTCCAATGGAATCTTACATGTGGATCGACAGATTCATCGTTCTTAAGAAGTCGTCGACTTAGAGCAGTCCACTGACCTCCGGGTTTCGAGCTCGGAGCGAGGTTATGTCTCGAAGTTGCCAACACTGGACATGTTTAATGTTTGGAGGAATATTCCAATAAAATCTTACATGTGGATCGACAGATTTATCATTCTTACGAAATCGTCGACTTAGAGCAGTCCACTAACCTCCATGTTTCGAGATCGGAGCCAGGTTATGTCAATATTACTCAAAGTGTTGCCACCAATTGTTTTTTTTTTTGGTAATTTTTTCTAATCCAACGTACCAAAGTTATGGGAAGCAAGTCATGCGGATCACTACTAAAATCTAACGGTGGGAAACATGTTTGGTTTTGTTTAAAAGTGTGTTTCTTTGTCAATCCGTATGCTTTTGTTTAGACCAATCGGAAAATAGTGTTTTCCCGCCCCAGAATCCCGCCTAAATTTCGTCACGTGTCTGCCTAAGAAATTTCAAGACAATTTATTTTTCTCGTCCACCACAACGTGTCCTCTCCCAGGTTTATTCCCCCAAAATTTTCAGCTGAACGCGCCCAAATTTCACAAACATCTCTTAAAGCAAGTCTCACCAAAATCATTGAAAAAATTCTTCACCGAAATAAAAAACCCCTCTCCCCCAAAAGAAAAAAAACCTCTCTAAACCTCTCAGATCTGCAACTACCAACTCTAATCTCTCAATCTCTCAAACTCTCGCCAAGAGGATTTACAGAAAACCCCAAACTCTCAACTGAATCTCAAACTCTTCAGATGAAAACCCTAACAAACTAATTAGAAGATCAATCTTTCGAACTCTCAGTTCTCACCAACCGGTAAATCTCTCTCATACTCTCATATATTAAGAATAAAAAGCTCAGTTTGTTTCAGTTTGGTGATTTAGGGATTTTATGCAACTTTGGTTTAATTTTTATTTTATTTTTCTCTCAGAAATGTATAGATCTAAACATGCAACTTAAGTTTCGTTCATTTTCAAGATGAAAATGAAATTGGGTCATGTTTAATTTGGGGGATTTTTAATTTTAGGGATTTGATTTTAGTTATTTGATTTTTATGAAATTGGGTCCTGTTTAATTTTGGGGATTTTTGATTTTAGTTATTTAATTTTGGTCTTTGGTTTTTTCCTTTTCAATCCTTAATTCGGGTTCTTTGAAGCAAATCTTGTGGATCTTTTTGATATGATTTATATGAATGTCTTGGATTAGAATTTGTTGAGTGTGGCTTATATCACTATGTAAATTCACTATGTCTTGGATTAGGTATGATATTGATGAGTGTTGCTACTTTTGATCTTTGGAGGTTCAAATATAGCTATCAGTTGATAGCTGTTAAGCATATGTGGTCATTTGCTTATGGATTGATGATACTTAACTTGAATTTTGGTACTGTGTAATGGTGAAAAGAGTAAACTGCTAGCTACACCTTAGTTAAGCTTTTGGATATTGTTTGTTCTGTAACCTTGCGAATAGCTCCACTGTTGTCTTTCAAAAAGCTTCTACCAGAACTTCAGTAGTTGGCTTGTTTCTTGTCAGTTTGTAAATTATTTGAACTCCTTTTGTTGCAAATTTTGTTAGTTAAGATATTTGATTTATATAAATTACATTTTGAATTGACACAATTAAAGAAAAACTAAGTGAATTGTATTTGATTGATTAGATTTTCTGCACTTGACTGTAAACTTTTATTGGTTAATCATCACCCTACTGCTAATGGGTTCTGGTATTCATAGTTTATGGATTTCTCGTGTAGGGGTAAATCGTATGGCACTCAAATTTAATTCACTTATATACCCTTCTTGATTGTCTTTGCTGAAGCATATATTGTACATGTACTCCTGTTTTATCTGTTGGAGTCAAGGCTTCTAAAAAATCTTTTTGACATCAATGTACATGTTGTTTGTAGCTTCTGTAACATGATATATAGCTACTAAGTTGAGTGTTAACTTATTTCAGTTAATCTAACTTCTTTTTTCTTTGGTTAATGATAATCATGGCCTTTAATAGAACTCATTTGTGTAAGTTTTTGAGCCATATTGATAATTGAATTCTGTTTTGCAAGGCATAACTGCAATAATGAAGACAAACAAGAAAACAATAAATAAGAAGCGGTCAATTGTTGGCGATAAAGGTAAAGACTTTTGAATTTAAATCCTTACACTAACAAAGAATGAATGAATGAAATGAATCAGTAAGGAGTTGATTCAAAATACTCACTAATAGGATTTGTTCTCATTAGATGTAGCTCAAGGAAATTTACATTTTCAGGTTCTTTCTCCATTGCTTGTCTCATTTTAACTAAGCTATGCATTGTTGTTGCAGTTGAAAAACAAAGAGAAGAATCAACAGTCCCCCCCTAATGAAGCATCTCTTACTTCTGATAGTAGGCTATATCTTACACCTGATGGTAGACGTTCATCACCAAGGAACAAGAAGTCAAGTGATGCATCTCCATCTGAAAGTGATCCACTAACATCAAAGTTGCAGAGTACCAAGGATACATTAAAGATGAAGGTCATTAAGAAGTATGCGATAAAGGTAAAGACTTTTCATCTCAATTTCAGTGTAACAAACTACTTTACTTTCTCATACTAATAACTAATCTACAGTTTTTGCAGATGAAACGAAAGCAGAACACTCAACACTCCCTGACTGAAAGTGCATCACTCACTTCAGAGATGCAAACCCCGACAAAAACCAAGTCCGCAGAACCATCTCTTTCACCTGCAAGTAGGCGAGCATCACCAAGGAACAAGATATTAGAACCAAGTGATGTTGTTTCCCCTATTTTGTCGTCACCAACTACAAGGAGACATGCTTATAGGAAGAAGATTATGCAATCTGAAAGTGCTCAACATTCTGAAGAGGGGCGAAAGAATGTAAAGCGGAAACTTAACACAAGCAGCAAAGGCCCATGCCCGAATGTTCAACTTCGGGATCCACACGACACTCTTGCAGATTTTCAAGATGAAGAGGAGGAAGAAGTTGTGGAAGAGGATAACTCTAATCATGTGGAGCCTGATGTGGAAGAAGTGAATGATAATGTTAATGAGCCTGAATTGGAAGAAAATGATAATGGTAATGAGGAAGGTAATAGTTCTCATAAAGAGGAAGGTGAAGAAGAAAAAGAAGCGAAAAAAAGAAAATATGTCCCACGTGGTCCAACCCAGATGTATGCACTGAAGTTAGATTCTGATGATCCGAAGAGAACAGTTTCCTTCAACTCTAGTGAGCAACCGATTGGTGATCCATCTGTGCAGCTTGCAAGTGTGCTGGGGGTGCTTGTTCGGAAACTTCCATTAACGTTCAAGGATTGGAGACTTGTCCCTTTTGAAGCCAAAGAAAACATATGGAAGATAATCTCGGTACGTAATTGATAACTCTTTAACTCTTTTCTTTAGTCAACAATTATTTAATTCATAACGTATTCTAATTCAAATATTTAATTTCATTTGTAGAACCGATTCATTGTGCCCGAGTGTTATAAAGAATATTATTTCAGCAAAATGGGAGCTTATCTTAGAGAAGCAAGGTCAAGGAAAGCTGGTTTGGTACTTGACGCTTTGGATCGGCTCCAAGGGGAAGAACAAAAGAAACGGTTGGAGAAGTTAATGCCCAGGACCATGACAGTTAGGGAGTGGGAAGAGTTTGTGAAACATGTAGACTCTATTGAATTCAGAGTAAGTAATTTCTATTAAATAGGAATGACTATATATTTGTATTAAAAACTTTCAAGTCTGTCAAATAATTTCTTTACTTTTCTATTCAGGTCAAAAGAATAAAAATGCAAGAAAATCGTTCAAAATACACCACCCCACATACCATTAGTCGAGAAGGATATGCCCGATTGGAGGTGAAATTGGTATGTTATCCAGTAGTCTTGGTCATGCTAGTGGCTTATTCATGAAGTATACTGAAATTCTCTACAAAGTTTTATCTTAGAAATATTCTGAGTTTCTATTCTTGATGACTGTCATGTATTGATGCATTTATTTGGCAGCAAAAAGAGATAAACACAACCAAAGAGATTGATAGAGCTGCAATCTGGAAAGTTGGTCATAAACAACGCGAAGGAAAGAAACCACATCCTGGTGTTGTAGAAGCTTTGGTAAGAAATCTTCTCCTGTTCCTTTGTTTTTTTTTGTGTGCTTGAGAAATGAAAAAATATCTAATGTTTTGCACACTTACATAGGAAAAACTTGAAAAAGCTCGAGAAAAGCATGGTGCTGATTGTGGATCATCCGTGACAGATGATCTTCTTGCAAAGGCCTTTGGCGAGGACAAGAAAACTTCAGGGAGACTTAAAGGTATTGGTTTTGGAGCGACACGTAAAAAGGTTGTTGCGCAGTCCCACTATAAGATGATGATTAAAGAGTGCCAGGAATCCTATAAAGCACTGAGTGATCGAGTGGTGCAGTTAGAGGTGAGAATTTAACTTGTCTTCTATTAGGTCTCCTTTTCTTGATGAATTCGAACTCGATAATTCCCCTCATACTGCTGATTGGTCTTAATGTAGGGAACAAACTCAAAATGTGTCTACAATGGTCTCTTACCCTCTCAGAGGTCAAGTCCAAGCCACAATCATGAGGCTAGCACTAGCAGGAATGTTATCTGTAATGAAAGAGACTCAACTGATACCACTCCAAGTCATGTCAGGAGACAGAATGAGGTTCAAGTGCCAAAAAGGTTCCAAGTTTGCAAGCTGTTAAGCTGGTACAAGGAGGACGAGGTGGTTGCGGAGGCTAAAATTGCTGAAACAGATCCAAGTAAGAAGATACATGGAATGCCAATTGGTCTTGGAGCCTACACTGTATGTGTGAAGGTTGCTTATGTGGAGGATGCCCCTGTCTACCAAGCTACTTCAGAAATCAAAACTCTTCATGATGCTGTTTCAAATTTTATCACTTGGCCCAAGGATCGAATATCCTACCAGTAGACATCCTAATCTTCTGTTATCTTTTTGGAGACTTATCTTTGATCTTTTTGGAGACTTAACTTTTGGTAACGATTTCTGAAACTGCCACTTTTTTGTATGTCACATTGGTATGTCAATGTTGCATTGGTATGTCAATGTTGCATTGGTATGTGAATGTTGTGACTGGGTTTGGTTTAATTTGAATGAATCTTTGAGTTTAATCCATTGTTTCTTTACATTTCAAAACATAAACATAGTGACAAAAGTGAAATGTGTTGTGAAATAGTTTCTACAGAACCCAGATATTGGGAGATAGTTTCTTTACAATTATAATTATGTGTTGTCCAAGATAATCCTACTACACATAGTATAGTTGTATCAAGGTACTTCTACAATACTAATAAGTGTTGTGTTAAAAATTTCTACCACACACAACAATTATTGGAAAAACAAATCTTCTACAATGCTTACAAGTGTACTGATTTTAATATTCACAATACTAATAAGTGTTGTGTTAAAATTTTCTACTACCCACAACAATTATTGTAAAAACAAATCTTCTACAATGCTAACAAGTGTACTGACTTTAATATTCACAATACTCATAAGTGTTGTGCATAAACATTTCTACTACCCTGAACAATCATTGTAAAATCAAATCTTACAACACCAGCAGGAGTTGTTCATAATAGTTATACAACTCAAGCAAGTGTAGTGAGAGGAGTATTCCCAATACTAATAGACGTTGTCTTCCAGTTTTCAACTACAGAAGCTAGATATTGTGATACAGTTACTTTACAACATAAGTCTATGTTGTCAAAGATAGTTCGACAATTCATACAAGGGTTGTGCAAATATTATTCATAATACAAGTAATTGTTGTTACATATGTTTCTACGATATCTTACTAATGTTGTTCAAGATAGTTCCACAACACAAGGATGACTTGTGTTAGGCTTTCAAAAAAAAATCGAAAGAGAATCACAACTTTGGAAACATATTGTCGAACCATGAATCACAACACAATTTACAACTCTTAGTCAAGTATTGTAGAAAAGCTTGGACTTTCTACAATACCCCCCTTCCATAACCCATGAAATGGAGTTGTCGTAGGGGTACTACAACTCTTAGATTGTGTTGTAAACGTTGTTTTTTCCCGTAGTGTAGCTACGTCCCTGACCAATACACTAAATCAAATGAATGTTGAAATCATTCGATAAATCAATAGAATTTTTAGTTGGGATGAATAATGGAAAGGAAAAAACAGAAGATGATGATTTGTGAATTTTTCTAGTGGGTGGGGTTGGGTGAATAATGGAAAGGAAGATAAAAGAGATGATGATTTGTGAGTTAGGAAGATGAAGATATTAGATTAAAATATTCACAGTGAAAAGCAATTAAATTATACTTACTTAGTAGAAGGTTAAAAAGGTAAAGAACATCTTCTCTGATTACAAAATTTACTTAACCAAGAGTCTCCGTGATTTCCAACAACATTCACAATTACAAGCAAAAACAATAATATTTAAAGGCAGTTACCCATGCACAAGTTAACAAAACCCAAATTACAATCTAGGCTTATAGTACTCAGGGGCGGAGCCAGAAATCTAACTAACGGGGAGCAAAAAACCCCAAAAAATTTTAGGGGGTGCAACTATGATAAAATAGGTTTAAAACCCCAAAAAATTGAAAAAATTAGGCTAAATTAGGCTTTGGAGTTAGTTTGCAAGGGTGTGCAATTGCACACCCTTGCTATACACTAGCTCCGCCCCTGATAGTACTTCATTTTGATTAAACCTTAGGGGGACAAATCTTAAAATCACCTAAAAACAAAGGCTGATTATATGATTTTGGGATTCTACAGTGGACAACCATCCTCCCTAGTCCAAAGGTGGCTCCGCCCCTTCCTTTGTGCAATAACTATACGCAAGTCAGTCATCATTTTGGTGTTTGTCATTGAGAATAACGACATGGCACGGATTCAAATCAATCTTCACCGTCGCTCAATATGACATGGACAAGAATAGAACACGGAATTTTTTTTCAACTGTTAAAGTAGGAAGTCATACTCTTACAGACAATATAATGCCCCAGTTTAAGACGGTATAAAATAGCCCACGTCGCTACGGCACGGGTCGTTTTTTAGTAAATTATATACAGCATTATCCTTCAGGAAGGACACTCCCCTTCGCAAATCGCAACAATACATTAAAACTAAAGAAACTAGAGCAACAGAGATAATAATTTTCTACTTCTCAACTCCCTGCATTACTTCTCTTGACTTTACTTCTAAACCATTCTAGACTTTCGGGATCGACCCGTGCTATTTTCCGCATATTTTTGATTTCTTTACGTGCTCTATCGTAATCTTCCCCTTCTAAATGTGGATCGAAATGCGGATACTTGGCCAGAGTAAGACTGTCCTCCAAGAAATCCCATCCACCACCAGCTAAGAACACCTCCGTGAGTTCTCTGTGAAGTCTCAACTTGTCACTCCAGTCTGGCCTTAAATTGTTAACATAGTACTTGACGTCTGCCCTGTTCAGACGATGTTTTATGCCAGTAAGACACCCCACGAGAATTGAGCCGAGTTGAAGAACATCGCGCTTCAAGTCTTTAAATACGACTGTCATTTCAATTCCATCTCCAAAGCACGCCAGATTAACTAACTGGATGCTCCGCAATGAAACCACAAGGTAAGGTGGATCTTTGAGCACAACCAGGGAATAACGAGTCAGGGCACAGGTAGTTGGTGCACCTGTGGGAAGATCAGCAGCATCAAACTGGAACTCGTCTAGCGCCTGGAAATCTATAGGTGTAAAAGCCAGTTCACTCTCGCAAGTCCGCTGAGTTTCTTGAACTTTGTCGATAAAGTTTCTTAAATCTTCGTCACGGCTGGTGCTGCTAAACCTGGTTGGCACCAAACGGAACTGGATATCCTTTGTCTTTGTATTTCGGATCTTGATGGGGCGGATCAAGTGGAATTGCATGAGAGGCGGCTGCATGCCGTTTCCAAGTTTGTAGAAACACCGTTCAACATCATCATGCATGATAACTGTAACTTCATCCCAACGATGGTCTGAGTATGTGAACCCGTTTACATGAGCCTCAATGGTTCCGTGTCGCTTTTTTCTTTGGCCGGGATGGATTACGACGTTACGTTTCCTCGCAACCTGGCGCTCTTCATGCTTCTGCAGCAGCACCTTTGGATAAAGATCGCTTGGCGGTGTCATCAGTGGACTTCCGACAAACCTATCTGTTGTATTGGACTGAACCTTGCATCTCCAGACAATTAATCTTTTTAGCGATTGACCAAGTTTTGCCTGATTCATCATACGAGCCACCTCCTCCGAATCATCATTCACAAGCGTGGGGGGGACAGAATTTCCAGTTGGCTTCGAGGATTCGCTTACCACCATTGCAAAGAGATGCGTCAAAATCTACGTACTTTGGATGATCATTGAACACACAACTATGGTATATATAGGCTCCTCTCCCTGATATTTTTCTATTCTCGCTCTGTGTGTAGTTTTCTAAATTAAGCAGATTCTAAATGGAGTCCAACCGGAGATTCTTTTGGCAAATAGCCCCTACTAACCCTAAAAGAGAATGTTGTTTCCTTTTTAAACTTCTGGCATCGAAGTTTACTTTCCATGTGCACCAAGGCCAATAAATCACCTCAGATGTTCACTTCATGCAATCATGCAAATTAGCCAATAAATTATCTAGCTAGAGAAGCGTACACATCATTATTTTTCCTTGAAATGAAAGGCAACAGAAGCAACATTTCCCTTGTATATAATATAATTTTGAACAAATGAGACACAAATTTCAAAACATTAACAACGCAAGAAAGAGTATCACATTCTCCTTTGTAAAACAACCCCACTCAAAACAACGAATAAATTCTGCAAAAGAGAAAGAAAAAGAAGAAAAAAATTTTGCTTACAGCTACTTTTTTTTTTTTTGATGCTAAAAGAAGTTTCATTGCTTGAATATGAAGAGATACAGATAAGTTATCCTCCTGCAGCACATTGGCTATGAAATTAGGGGATGCAAAACCCAGGTGCATGATTGTTTAAAGATTCTAGCGTGTCTAGCCATTTTGTCGGCTGCTTTATTACATTTCCTATTGATAAATTTGCAGATCCATAATGGATTACTGCTTAGCATAAATTTGATATCTAAAACCCAGGGTTGGTTCTCCCAAGAGACTTTATGATGATCACCATTCACGGCTTCGACTACAACTTGTGCATCTAGTTCGAAGCATACATGTCGCAATCCTTTCTCTTGAGCCCAAATCATAGCCTGTAGTAGACCACCACATTCCGCCTGCTCCGCATTCACATATTTAACTGCATATGCACATCTCCCCCATTCAAAGGATCCTGCACAATTGCGAACAATTAGACCATAGCCTGTATGATGAGTGTTAAGCAGTTTTTTATAAGATGCATCACAACAAATGGAAATAAAAGGGGCATTCGGCATTTTCAAATGTGTTGTGTGGTCTTTGTTTTGCTGTACTTTAGATACTTTCTTTAGTCTCAAACTCATGGATTTTCCTGTCCCGAAGTTTAGAGTCTGTGCACATTTAATCACTCCGACCGGGTTTGGTCTCAAGTCTTAGAAAACGAAATTGCAGTGTGCCTTCCATATTTCCCAGGCTGTATTAGCCATACGAAAAGCCATGAGTTGTTCTTATTATTTGGTATCTTTTTGTTTTGATAGTGGACAAGTGAGTGCCCAAAAATTCGATTCTCGCACACAACTTGTAAATAAAAAATACTAGAATGAAAGTAAGTTTTCGAATGTCTATATAACGGATTTTTAGAATGATACAACATCTTGACAAGCCAGTCGTTCAAGATTTTAGTGAGCTTGAGCTCAAAAAACCTTAATTTGGTCAAGGAAAAAGAATGACTAGTTCTTCCGCTGACAAGATTTTTCGCTTATTCTGCATTGCAACAGCTGACACAAAGCTGGAGGAGCTTCTTTTCTTATCTGATTCAGTTCAATCTTATCTCGACATTCGAAATCTTAGTTTTTTTTTCTTTCTTTTTTTACTGATCAATTTCGGTAACTTTTACGGTATTTTAAGTTTTTGTTTTGTTGGAATATTTTCAACTGCGCTGTCTAAGGGGGATATTTCAAGTGTTACCAAATATGTTATGCATGTTGATGATGACCCTAAAACTTATGCTGAGGCTATGGGTTCCAAATATGCTAGTTTTTGGAAAGAGACTATCAATGATGAAAAGAATTCTCTTTTGACCAACGGTACTTGGATATATTGTGATTTACCTCCGGGCCTAAAGCCTATTGGATGTAAAGGGATTTTCAAAATAAAGATGAATGACGATGGTTCCATTGATAAGTTCAAAGCCAGATTAGTTGCTAAGGGTTATAAGCAAAGACATGGAATTGATTACTTTGATACATATGCTCCTGTTGCTCGCATCTCATCTATTCGTTGTTTAATAGCACTTGCTTCTATTCACAAGTTAATTATTCATCAAATGGATGTCAAAACCTCCTTCCTAAATGGAGATTTGGAAGAAGAAATATATATGGAACAACCTGAAGGTTTCATATTGCCAGGCCAAGAAAAGAAGGTTTGCAAGTTAGTAAAATCTCTTTATGGCTTGAAGAAAGCTCCCATGCAATGGCATGAGAAGTTTGACAAAGTGATGTTGTCATATGGTTTTGTGGTGAATGATGTGGATAAATGTATCTATAGTAAGCATGATAGTTCTGGATGTGTAATTATCTGCATGTATGTTGATGATATGCTTATTTTTGGATCTGACATATCTGTTGTGGAAGAAACAAAAAAGTTTCTTAGATCTAACTTTGATATGAAGGATTTAGGAGAGGCTGATGTAATCTTGGGAATTAAGATCCTAAGAAAGGGAAATGAGTTGGCATTAACCCAATCTCATTATATTGAGAAATTTCTCAAGAAGTATGGTCACTTTGATGACAATCCAGTACCTACTCCTTTAGACCATACTATCAAGTTAAAGAAGAACACCGGTCGTACTCATGCGCAACTTGAGTATTCTAGTGTCATTGGAAGTCTTATGTATTCTATGCATTTCACAAGACCGGAAATATCCCAAGCCGTGGGAGTGTTATGTCGTTTCTCAAGTAATCCAGGATATGAACACTGTTAAGCAGTTTCAAGAGTTATGGATTACTTGAAAGGTACAATGAATTTTGGCTTGCATTACCAAGGCTATCCCGCTGCACTGGAAGGGTACAGCGATGCTAACTGGAACGATATAGAGGCCAAGTCCAAATCAACGTCTGGATGGATCTTTACATTAGGGGGTGTTGCTGTGTCTTGGAGTTCCAAGAATCAAACTTGTATTTCTGATTCAACAATGTTGTCAGAATTAATAGCCTTAACGGATGCATGTAAGGAGGAGGAATGGCTTAGGAACCTACTTATGTAAATTCCATTTTGGAATAAGCCAACTCCGGCGGTCTTGATTAATTGTGATAATCAAGCTACCATCTATAATGTCTCAAATAAGACTTATAATGGAAAGTCAAGACATGCAAGTCTTAGACATCAAATGGTTAGGCAACTACTCAAGAGGGGAGTGGTTACAGTTAACTTTATTAATTCAAAGAGGAATTTGGCAGACCCATTTATGAAAAATCTACCAAGTTCGGTGGTTTCAATAAAAAGTAAAGAAATAGGACTAAGGTCTTTGAAAGAAGTTTGATCTCCCATAGCAGAAACCAAGCCTATGTTTTGAAAAAGATAAACAAGGTTCAATGTGGTACCAACAAGTTATGGATGTAGATTATGGAGCACTAATATAAAACTTCCCATTTCTAATTAGTGCTGGGTTCTGCAAGAAAATAGGATGGATGTAAATCCTTAATGAGTCTGTGTTTAGTAAAAGGTGTATCGCAGAAACACCTTCGATACTTACCTATATGAGTATGTAAATCAGGTCGTTTCCTAAGAGAAGAAGACTGTTCTCTAAAGAATACTCATGAATCAAGGATATAAGCACATGGTAATTAACGTGCTTGGCTACAGAACACATGATTTATGAAATCAATATGTGTGGAGACTCCGGTTTTATCATAAGGGATACTTGGTTCAAGACTGGTTTCACCATAGAATCTCGATAGGCTTTGAGTTTCTTACACTAAGTGAAGGTTCAAATCCAAAAGATACCTATCATTTATGTGTTGATTTCAACGATGATGCTTAGTCTCAATTGTGCTTGAACTACGATGGCTTGATCCCACTCGGGTACGTAGGCAGTCACTTCGGTGATGCAGCCACTCTGATTTAAAAGTTTGTAACTTTGTTTTATGGTTTTTGAAAATAGTGGGAGAATGTTGGAATATTTTCAACTGCGCTGTTGAAATATTTTTATGGTGAAAAGATGTCTTTTCCCAACAGATGCGAAAACCTCTATAAATAGCGTCTCCCTAAACTCGTTTCTATCATATCAGAAAAACCTTTTCTGTTTTCTCTCTTTTCTAAAGCATCATCAGAACTTTTGCTTACATGTGTTCTTGATTGAATCAAGGGGTACAAACCTTGAATTCAATTTCTGTTGTAGGGTTTTCATTGTATCCTGAAGGCATTATTTCACATACCTGTTGTAATCGCCAATTTATTGGGAGGGTAGAAATAATTGTCTAAAAGAAATCGTATGAGCCTTGAAAGCTTTTGAGTACAACAACAATTTTTCTGTGTTACTTCATCTTCTATTGCAACCCAATTTTCCAACATGTTTGTCACCTGAGTACAACTTATTTATTTGTTTTTTTTTAATATTTTTTTCACTGAAGAAGTTTAATTAATTATTTTTATTTTATACAACTGTTTTTATCTTTTTTCTATGGAAGAAGTTAAATTAATTTTTTATATATATAATTTTAAATATTTTTTTTCTTCTGTTGACTGATAAAAAGTTGTTACTAATTGAAGAAATTAACTACATCAACATAGCGGCAAGCGAACAACAAGCTACACAACAAGTTCTTTTTGGATTGTAAATCCTATCCTTTCAAAAACAAACTTTCTCAAACTAGAAGTCATGACATTACTTTGCATGAATTTATGGACTCTCTCAAGTTTAAATGAAATTACCGGCATAACACCACTTTCTTTATATGCTTTCTTTTAAATTTAGGTACTTAGGAGAATCCTAAAACTTTTGTATGCTTATGGAAATGTCAGGTTCAAGTGACGATTGTCGATGTTTCTTCTAATAAGAAAGAAAAACAGGAGAGCCTTAATAATTTTTCATTTGTAACAAGAGATGAGATTGTATCTACTTATTGTAAAACTGACAATCTTCAAAAAGAACCGTCAGAAAATATTCTTCCTAATGATAGAGGTGAAGCAACTGATGTTATGAGTAAAGCACTCGAACTTTTCCTTATGAAAAATCTCGACAATCAAATTCTCGCAGGAGCAATCGGACTCGGAGGTAGCGGAGGAACATCTTTAATATCGCACGCTATGAAATCTCTTCCATTAGGAATTCCGAAGTTCATTGTGTCAACTCTTTCTAGTGGTAATACTAGTTACTATATTGGTACATCAGATTTGATATTAATCCCATCAGTGGTAGATATTTGTGGGATTAATATTATAAGCCAGATCGTGTATTCTAATGCTGGAGCGGATTTTGTTGGAATGGTGGTGGGAAGAATTTCCGTATTGAAAGATGTTACTTTAATAGTGACTAAAAAACCCACTATTGGTATAACCATGAATGGCGTGACAACAATATGTGTGAATTCTGTCAAGGAAAAACTTGAGAAACAAGGGTTTGAAAAACTGTTTTTTCATGCCACCGGCCTTGGTGGTAGGGCTATGGAGGATTTGGTTGCAAGTGGATTCATACAAGTACGTACATACGGGTCACTAGCTACGGTGTAAATTTTATATATAAAGATTTGGGCAGATGCATTCCGGATGGAATTTTTCACACACGATCTAAGGAGACTCGCTTTAGTGTTTCTTATCCATGCTTATATATCATGACTTATCTTTTATATGCTATGAATTTTACTTGATTCATAATAAATTTGTTCAGGGTGATTTGGATATCACAACGACAGAGGTAGCCGATTATCTTGTGGGAGGTATCATGGCTTGTAATAGCTCTCGGTTTGATCGTATAATAGAGAAGAAGGTCCCTTTAGTTTTGAGCCTAGGGGGATTGGATTTTGTGGTGTTCAGACCTATGAACTCGGTACCTTTAGAATTTCTCCAAAGAAAGATGTTTAAACACAGTGAGCAGGTGACTCACATCTCTTTAAATATAATTATATTTTATCACGTATTGTATATTTTTTATAGTACCATAATTTCTTAAATTTAAATATAATTAAAGTACATTTTTTCTATAGATTTCGGCAATGAGAACCTCGATAGATGAAAACAAGAGAATTGCTACCTTTATAGCCGATAAACTAAACAAATAATCGTCATCATCAAAGATTTGCATTTGTCTACCAGAGAGAGGTATATCCGGATTTGATTCACCTGGAAAAACCTTTTATGATCTTATTGCTACTACTACTCTTATTGATGAACTTCAATGGATTGTTATTACAAATGAAAATTGTCAGGTACGTAAAACTCAATTAGCTTGATTTTTTATTGCATCCCATGAGTTAATGCTCGACCACAAGTCTTTTACTGTCGGTATTGAAAGTGCAAAATCTAAAATTTTATTTTCTTGATACATCTAAGAAGACTCCCGTATCATATTAATGATCCTGAGTTTTCAAACGAGTTGGTAGATTCATTCCTGCAAATTACCTCGGCGTCTGAGATATTCATTCATCAGTAAACATGATCATCAAGAGATCAAATCCCAGTTTAAATACATGATATATATTTTGGAAGTAGTTTCATTCAATTCAATATCTGGATAGATGTTTGTTACCCATCTCTCTGTTGGATATTTCCAGATATGTTTGTCGCTACAACAGGGGTTCGGAAAAGAAAAAATACATAAAATATCTTTAAATTCTGGTTTGCTAGAATTAGTACATAATGATGTTAGTGATTCAAAAAATTCTATGACCCATGGTGAAAACAAATATTATGTCACTTTTATTAAAGATTGTACTAAATATGCTTATACTTACTTGATGAAATCTAAGGATGATGTTTTTGATATTTTTAAAATACACAAAGCAGAAGTAGAGACACAATTAGGACAGGGAATTAATATTTTACGTTCTAATCGTGGTAGTGAATATTATCTTGATGAATTTAATTTTTTTCCCTCAAAATTATTGTTTAATCATTCTAATGCACCATATACACCTCAACAAGATGGTATTGCTGAAAAAAGAGATATAATTGTGTTGCCGGAAAAAAAGATATAACTTTGGTTTGAGATGGTTAATGGTATGCTTATTATTTATAATTTTCCTAATTCTTTGTGGGGTGAAGATATGCTATCTGCATGTTATATTTTGCATAAAGTTCCTTTGAAAAATAAGAATGTCTCTCCTTATGGATTGTGGTTTAACAAAAAACCAAATTTGAAAAGACTTAATGTCTGGGGTTGTCTAGCATAACTTAGGAAGACCGATCCTAAAAGATTAAAGTTAGAAAATATGGTTATACATAAATGTGCTTTTGTAGGTTATCCACTTAACAATATTACTTACACATTTTTAATCCTTGAAAATTCGGAGATTATGGAATTCGTAGACGTAGAATTTTTTGAGATCTTAAATAAGAATGTTTCCCAAAATAAATAACATTCAAGACTAATCAATGATCCATGACTAAAAAGTTATTTTGTGAATAAAGTTGTCTTATAAGTGTCTATGAGAATTGTAGCAAAGTCGAACATAACCATATAGAATAGTTTGTATATTTCTGCTATACTGGAACTGGACAGGTTTGCATGACTTTGACAATTTGCAAAGTCAGGGCACAAGGGTTTGCGAACTAATGCAGTACTCAGAATTCGAACAAATTTTGGTAAAAAATACAAGTATATATACCTATTTCCAAGCATTTATTTGTCTTTTATAATTAATTTTAAACATTCCCGATATCCATAAATAAAATGCATTGTTTCTTGGGAAGTTTCCCAATGATCAAATTGGAGCAAAAATTGTTTATGAACAATAAATTTTTGTAACTAAGAATTCTAAGGATCTGTGAAAATCAATTACTTCAAGCATATTTAGAGAATTTAACCAAGACAAGCTTGAACATGGAATTTCTTCTTTGCAATATTAAATTAACTGAAATGATCATATGACATATCATTAGTACAATACAAAGGTAGGATAAGTTAGCCTGTGTTAGTGGTGGTCAAGATTTGTCCAAACAAAGATAAATCAAGGGATGTGGTTCTCCTGACCACCCCCTACAACTCGCACGCGTGGCATTAATTCCAATATTATGAATGAAAAATGAATACTCAAGTCAAGATATGGATTTTCAAAAATTATAGCGAGGAGGTTCGAACTCATGACCTATTGTGTCATAAGTGTGGCCTCCAACCAGTGTTCCACCTTGTTTGGAATTAATAGAAAAGATAATCAACGGTGGTGGTTTGTTCAACTTAAATATCATAATTTCTTTATTAATTAGTGTTTCACTAATTGCACATAATAAATAATCTATCCATTATAAAGTATTTTATTAATATGTGCTTCACTAATTGCTCATAATAAATGACTAATCAATTTTTTATTATAAATGTTTTCTTAATTATTTATAATATGTATTTTTATTAATAAGTAATTTTGATAAATAATATCAATAGACATTTTTGGCGACAATGAGTAGTAGAAGAGGTGGAGGCCGAAAGATTAGTAGTGGTTAAGGGAGGCGTCAAGCACAATTATATTTATTTTTGTTCTTTTATCATAAAATGGGATACGAAGTCTATTTTTCACATGTATCCAACTTGCCAAGAGTTTTTTCTCCCGCTTTCCTCAAAATCCTGGCTTCGCCCCTGGTTTGTGGTGGAAGAAGTAGTGACGGTGAGTGCTGGTGAGTAGTGATGGATAATATTAATTTTATGTTGTCGTTACAACATCGATAACAGCGTAGTGTGGAAGATGTGGTTGGTTGTTTTTAACACTTTTGATAAAGGAATGTACCTGTTTATAGGTGAAAACGGTTTCTGCTGACTTTGGTAATTGCAGGTGTGAAAGTGAGAAACAGTTTAAAACCTAAACAATGTACTGCAAGTGAGTACTTTTAGATTCGAGAGATTAATCTGTACAAGTCCGGCCTAAACCAAGAAATGGCCGTTCCAGACTTGCTTCGATCACAAAGTGGAGGAAAAGGGTTGGTTTAGGGAGGGAAGCGAAGAAAGGTGTTGAGACCAGAATAGTTCTGGAAAGGTAATGTCTCGACTTGTATCTGAAAAGTGGAAGCTTAGGAAGCTTGCAAGAGATGGAAGCCTTTTTGGGAGAGATTACCAAGTTGCCTTTCTGAGAGTGTTGTATATTTTTCCTGACCGAGACTTGTTGTTTGGTGGAAATAGGTAAGACCTATTTATACAAGTCGAAATTGAAACGTACCCTGGTCTCATAAAGGAAGAGAGTAAAGGGTGAAATAATGGGAGGAGGTGGTAACCGCATGGTGTTTATGGGTGAAAACGTTTTCACCATTATTTTCTCATTTATTTGACCACTTTATTCCTATTCACACTTTCTTAATGCGAGCATAGTGTACGCTGCACGATGTGACCGCCAAACCAAGACCTTGGAAAGCTTCCCCCAGTTTGTGTTGATATCTCGAGTGTTTTTGGAAAACATGTTGTTGTGGCTTGGCAAGTCGCTCTCGGGGAACTTGTTAGCCTGGTGACCTTCGACGGTCAAGATTTTGCATATTGAGAGGAGGGGCAGCCGTTTATAGTTGCGCGCCTTTGTTTTGGTAGCCGCGTAGTGAGGGCCAGCGTGGTGGCGCGGCTAGGTGCGATTTTGGCTTGGCATGTGGGGCCAAGGGTTTTCCATGGGCGTATGGCGTGGCCAGGGCCAAGGCAAGGGCGCTTAGTTTGGCATGACGTGACTAGCATAGCTAGATCCAAGGTAGAGTGTGTTTGGCATGGAACGGATAGATTGTCTTGGTTTGGTTTAGCTTGGCATATGGGGCCAAGGGTTTGCCATGGGCGTATGGCATGGCAAGGGCTAAGGAAAGGGCTCTTGGCTTGGCATGACGTGACTATCATAGCTACGGCCAAGGCAGAGTGCGTTTAGCATGGCGCGGCTAGATTTGCTAGGTTTGATTTAGCTTGGCATGTGGGGACAAGGGTTTTCCATGGGCGTATGGCTTGTCTAGCTTGGGCTAGGTGCGTGACCAAGCTAGGGTTTTGAGCCAAAGTCGTGAGGAGATCTAAGACGGCCAGGATTTGCTCCTAGGATTTGGGCAACCGTTGATTGTTGCACGCCATCACTTAAGTAGCCGCGAGGGGAAGGCCAGCATGGTGGCGCGGCATGAGGGGCCATGGCAAGATGTGTTTGGAATGGCGCGGCTAGCTTGGCCAGGTGCGTCTTCAAGCTAGGTTTTTGAGCCAAAGTCTTGAGGGGACCTTAGACAGCCAGGATTTTCTCCTGAGATTGAAGGGAAATCGTTGATTGTTGCACTCCTTCGTTATGGTAGCCGTGTAGTGAGGGCCAACAGGTGGCGCGGATAGAGGGGCCATGGCGAGATGTGTTTGGCATGGCGCGACGTGACTAGCATGGATAGGGACAAGGCAAAGTTTGTTTGGCATGGCGCGGCTAGCTTGTCCAGGTTTGGTTTGCCTTAGACGCATGACGTGACTATCTTGGGCTAGGTGAGGTTTTGTCTTGGCATCCAAGGGGTAGCTATGGGCGTACGGCGTGACTAGCTTGGGGTAGGTGTGTAACCAAGCTAGGGTTTTGGGCCAAAGGTCGTGAGCGGACCTTAGACCGCCAGGATTTGCTCCTGGGATTGAAGGGCAACTGTTGATTGTTGCACGCTTTCACTTTGGTAGCCGTGAGGGGAAGGCCATCATGGTGTCGCGGCATGAAGTCCATGGAGAGTTATATTTGGCATGGCGCGGTCGGTGTGGCTGGCATGATTTTCCATTGGCACAGAGGTACGGCTAGCATGGTTGGCATGCCTTGGAACGGTTGATGTGGATGGCATGATTTTCCATTGGCACAGAGGTGCGGCAAGCATGGTTGGCAAACCTTGGTGCGGTTGGTGTGGCTGACATGATTTTCCATTGGCACAGAGGTGCATCTAGCATGGTTGGCATGCCTTGGCGCGGTTGGTGTGGCTGGCATGATTTGCCATTGGCAAATAGATCCGTCTAGCATGGTTGACATGCCTTGGCGCATTTGGTGTGGATGGCATGATTTTCCATTGGCACAGAGGTGCGGCTATCATGGTTGGAATGCCTTGGCGCGTTTGGTGTGGCTGGAATGATTTTCCATTGGCACAGAGGTGCGCCTAGCATGGTTGGCATGCCTTGGTGCGGTTGGTGTGGATGGCATGATTTTCCATTGGTACAGAGGTGCGGCTAGCATGGTTGGTATGCTTTGGCGCGGTCGGTGTGGCTGGCATGATTTGCCATTGGCACACGTGGGAATTAGGGTTTGGCTCGTCGTAACCCTAATTTGAAAAACATACCCGGGTAATTATTTTAGAGACACATTAAAGGTTTCGGTAAATGTGCCTAATAAATGCTTGTTGCTTTAAATGTTGTGACATTACTGTCTGCTAGGGTTTAATGTTTTACGATTTTAACCCTAAGCTAAAAACCACCATATATATTAAGGACGGAATCGAGGTGTAAATCTTTGCAAAGATGATCAGGAGAATCCGACTAACCTTTTTGAGTGGTAATGAGAGTTTTGGCTTGCGGCCTTGCGTAAGTTGTACTGGGAATGTAGACCGTGGAGTTGTGAGGCGAAAGTTACCGGCTTGGTCTGGTCGTACATCTCCAAGGCAAAGGGGGTGCGGTCTTGGGAGGCGACACAACCGGGCAGCTTGGCTCGAGGTGGCCAAGGGGTGGCATGGTCCTGGCCGCGGAAACGGCATACATGAACGACTAGGCATGGCGGATCCGTGATGATGGAGCGAGGTCTTGTCTAGGGATGCGGCAATGGCATGCACTGGCATCTAGGCGCGGTGGGGCCGCGATGATGGAGAGAGATCTTGGCTAGGGCCGTGGCGATGGCATGCACGTTCGGCTACGCACGGTGGGGCCGCGATGATGGAGCGATGGTTTGACTAAGGCCACGACAATGGCATACATGGGCGGCTAGGCGCGGTGGGGCCGTGGTATGGTGTGATGGGGTCGTGATATGGCATGAGTGGTCTTGGACATGGAAATTGGTCTTTGCGGGATCGGTTTCCTCTTTTCCCTTCTTGGCTCAAAATAGAAAATCCTTTCTTTGTTCAAACTCCCGCGTACCATGTATATATAGAAGGGGGTCCGGCCTCTCTTTTGTTTCATGCATATTTATTTCTCCCAGCCGTGTGACAGCAGTAAAGAAGAGCAGACGAGCGAATCCCAGGTACGCCTTCCAACACTTCTCTTTAACTGTTTTTATTTTTATTTTATTTTGCTCGTGTAAACCCTAGTTGTAGGCGTACCTCTTCATGACCTTGTATAAATGTTGGCGTGAATCTTAGGTATTTTTTGCCCTAGCTTGTAGTAACACTTAGGCATGGACACTATAGAAATATTGACCGCCCCTACTCACTGTGCAAGGTAGGCATGTGATAGTAATTTCCATATCTTCTCACGAAAACCTAGATTTTTAGGGTTTGCTCCTTGATTTGGTGCAGATGTGTGCATGATCCCCTCTTCTTTATATTGTTATTGGGAACGTCTATCTGGCCGGGCGCGAGTTCTCGGGCTGCGTGTAGTGGTGATGTAGAGTCTTGAAACCAGTCGGTTTGTGCCCAGGGCAGCTCCCTTGTGTCTGATAAAAATAAATTCTACATGCTTTATGTAAAAATTCCCTCTCCTATTGTTCCTTTGTAGTTATCGCAGCGGTAAAGAACGATGTAAGAGAATTTTGTTAAGATGTCAACAATTTCCGTGGTACCGAAGGATGTGAGTAATTCCAATCCCAACATAGATGATGAGTTCTTCATGGCATCGGCCACGGTTAGGAGAAACCATCCCCAATACATACCGATCCTCCTCACCGGTTCGAAGAGTGAAGGAGGGGATCGATCGGTTCGGCCAGGAGGCGTAATAAGGTTTTGCCTCCAGAGGAAAGAATATCATGCCTCTCCTATCGACTTTAAAATCCATGCAAGTCCGTTGCGTTCCTTTGAGAAATGGTGCGATTCATGATGGATCAGGAGTCTGTAAAGACCAATTTGACCATAGTGCAGATTGTTGATGCTGTTATGGCTTCCGAAGTACTTTAAATTAGGAAAGACATTCCAGGCTTGGTTTCTTTCATTTCCAGATGGTGTCCAGACACCCATACGGCCGTATGCAGGTTGGGCGAAATGACTATTTCTTTGGAGAGCGTGGATGTGTTGATGAATCTTCCTGTAATTAGAAACCTTGGTGTCAGGCTGTCTGCAGATGAAGAAAAAATGCGCGCCACCCTAGTTGCAAAGTCAAATGGATTCGTTTAGAAGGAAAACGAGACGAAGTTGTTTTATGACTGGTGGGTGTCTCAGTGGTTTCCTGATAAGTTGGAGTCGGACCAGAAAAATAGCGTACTTCATATCGCGGAGCTCTTGGCTCTTTGGATATCCAGGGATATCTTTGACGATGGCTCGGGAAAGAAAGAGATAAGGCACGAAGTTATCAAGTTTGCCATAAAATTGGCAAAGGGCATCGTTCTCCTTATCGGTGGTTTGTTTCTTGGTTCTCTATACGCGTACCTGAATCAGCTGGTTTCGGACATGCATGCCTCGAACGGCTATATGAAGGTGGATTCATATGTTCATGCCGCTTTTCTCCATGCATGGTTGTGGGAGCATTTCGAGAAGTATGCCCCGAAACCGTTATCCATACTTCCCGAGTCTTGGGGTGGCTCCAGGATACTGCGTTGGTCGAATAGGCGCCGAAAAACTGGTCCGAAACATATTAGGTTTCTTGAAAACTAGTATGCGGTAAATTTTCGTCCATGGGCTCCGGTGCATACATCCATAACTTAGGTTAGTACCTTTGCTCCCACCTCGAACATGTTTTTTTCTTCTGATGATGAGGGCCTGAGCGTTGGAGAGATGGTGTTCATGCTTAGTTGCATGCCTGGTCACGTGCCATCTTTTTTCGGAGGAGCTTGCAAAGAGATTTCCTATAATGTTGATATAGCTGCTCGACATATAGGTTTTGACCAAGGGGTCCCACTTGTTCATCAGCCGGGTGTTCAAGAAATTCCGTTGTCTGTTCTCGATGCCAGTGCTATTATGTCGGGTAAAAGCCTAAATTTTCTCGTGGAACGGAATCCATCAACAACTTCCAAATATAACACATTTTGGCAAGATGAATTCCTTTTCATCCAGGAATTTATGAAATCCGTGGTGGAGAATACCCGTGGTAGGCCTTCCGTCGAGGTTTTAGCAAAGCATCCGTTGTTAAGGGATACTTCTTCAATTAAAAGAAAATATGTGGGTCTAGAAGCGGAATGTCCCCAAGTGAAGGAGCGAAGGTCTAAAAATCGTGCAGGAGGTTTCCGGTCAGGCTCCACAGATTTACCGACTTTTAGTTCATCCAATATGCGGGTACGTACGTCTCTCCTCTTGGCTTTAGCTTGGAACGTTTATATCTTTGTTCATTTCCTGAGAATGCGTTCTTGTATTACGTCCAGGGTTTCAGTAGTACGAACGCCTTTGCCAAACTTGTGAGAAGTCAAAAAGTATCATTTTTTGAGACATAGAGTAGCGTTGTCGATCATATCCATAGTGATGAAGAATCCGAGAAGGATGAAAGTTTATAGTCTGGTGATGGTGAGATTAGTTCTTCTGATAATAGTGTTGAGTCTTTCTCTAGTCAGTCTGAAAGTGAATCAGTGAGTCTTCCCCATGTTTTCTTCGTTTCCCCTCTTTTCTTTTCTTTTCGCAGTAAACTAAATCTTGATTTTTAGGAGGAAACCATTCCTAGGGATAATCTTGAAGTGGAAGACCACCAGAGCGAAGACGTAACCATACTTCTTACTGCGGAAACTGCACCAACTAGTGATTTGGACATGAATATTCATCGTCCCGAGGGCGCCGTCGTGACTCAGGTGGAGGAGAGCACTTCGGGGGATGAAATCGTAGTTAGGGATCTCCCGCCAGTTGCTGATTCAGTTGCAGGCTCCACCTTCAATCCTCTGTATCCGGCCCATTTCCCAGGTCATGTGTTGATTGGTGGATTTAGCGTGCCAGCTAAACATGCGACATTGTACACCAAGATTTGGAAGCTACGGTCACATTTCTACGACTAAGAAGATCACTAGTCGACATGCGTTGGTCAATCGTGTGGAGGAAGCCTTGTCTTCGATTGATGATATGTGCAACGTGATTGGTCATACAGTTTCTGAGGATGTAATCTCGAGCTGGAAGTTCTATCGTGACATGTGCATGGGCTTCGAATTCAACGTTCCTTGGTTCATTAAAGGTGTCTCTGATGTTGAAAGGTTATTGGTCGAAATAGTTGAAGGTCCATCTGCAGACATGGTGAAGAATCAGGAAGTGGAATTCAAGAAATTGTTCCGGCAATTGAAATTGAAAAGGGCGGCTCTCCAGGGGACAAAGGAGGCCTTTGCAAAGAGGAGAAAACCGTTGTTGGAAAACTTTCCTTGAATATATATCTGTCTTTCGGACTTCTTATCTTTAGAGTTTTTTTTTTTTTTGAAAGGCAAATGAGGCGCCTGGTTTTTGGTTTTTGATTTTTTCTGGTTTTCTCGGGTTGATAGATAAATACTACCTTGACGGTTTTGGGTTATATCTCTTATTTTTTAGAATGAAATTTTTAGAATTGAACTGTCTTTGGACATGAATGAAAGTGACACAGACGTCCCAGGTAAACCATGAAACCATGTGTTGGTAGATGACATGGGAAGAAACATGATTATAGGTTTTATCAAAACTTAAAAAAGAAATCCGTCGTATTTTTTCTAAATAAGACTTACTCGGTTTCTCAGGTCTTCTGATGAAAATAAACTTTCCGGGCGTAGGACCAAGTTTTACGAAAAACATGGACAAGGGAAGTCCCCAGTGTTCCGAGTCGTTCCTGATTTATCTAATAACCGAGCCATTAATCCTTGGGCGGATAGTTTTTATTCTAACCCCTGGGAACTCCCAAGCTATCCCTTGTCGTGTCATGATTGATAAACGAGCCGTCGAGTAACTGAGTCAGAGTGAGTCGCCTTCCTCTACCATATTGACGTCTGGGTCGAAGAAAGAGATCGACTGTCGAAAATTGACATTAAGACCGATAGATCAATCCTCCCGATGTGGTCGCCAATTGTTTATAGGTGAAAGCGGTTTTTGCTGATTTTGGTAATTGTAGGTGTGAAAGTGAGAAACAGTTTAAACCCTAAATAATATACTGCAAGGGAGTACTTTTAGATTCGAGAGATCAATCTGTACAAGTCCGTCCTAAACCAAGAAATGGCCGTTCCAGACTTGCTTCTATCACAAAGTGGAGGAGAAGGGTTGGTTTAGGGAGGGAAGCAAAGAAAGGTGTTGAGACCAGAATAGTTCTGGAAAGGTAATGTCTCGACTTGTATCAGAAAATTGGAAGCTTAGGAAGCTTGCAAGAGATGGAATCCTTTTTGGGAGAGCTTGACAAGTTTCCTTTCTGAGAGTGTTGTATTTTTCTCCTGACCGAGACTTGTTGTATGGTGGAAATAGGTAAGACCTATTTATACAAGTCGAAATTGAAAGTACCCTGGTCTCATTAAAGAAGAGAGTAAAGGGTGAAATAATGGGAGGAGGTGGTAACCGCATGGTGTTTATGGGTGAAAACGTTTTCACCATTATTTCCTCATTTATTTGACCGTTTTATTCTTATTCACACCTTCTTAATGCGAGCGTAGTATACGCTGCACGCTGTGACCGCCAAACCAAGACCCTGGAAAACATCCCCCAGTTTGTGTTGATGTCTCGAGTGTTTTTGGAAAACATGTTGTTGTAGGTTGGAAAGTCGCTCTCGGGGAACTCGTTAGCCTGGTGACCTTTGACGGTAAATATTTTGCATCTTGAGAGGAGGGGCAGACGTTGATATTTGCGCGCCTTTATTTTGGTAACCGTGTAGTGAGGGCCAGCGTGGTGGTGCAGTTAGGTGAGGTTTTGTCTTGGCCTGTGGGGCCAAGGGTTTTCCATGGGCGCATGGCGTGTCCAGGGCCAAGGCAAGGGCGCTTGGATTGGCATGACGTTACTAGCATAGCTAGGGCCAAGGAAGAGTGTGTTTGGAATGGCGCGGCTAGCTTGGCTAGGTTTGGTTTGGCTTGGCATGTGGGGCCAAGGGTTTTCCATGGGCGTATGGCGTGGCCAGGGCCAAGGCAAGGGCGCTTGACTTGGCATGACGTGACTAGCATATCTAGGGCCAAGGGATAGTGCGTTTGGCATGGTGCGGCTAGCTTGGCTAGGTTTGGTTTAGCTTGGCATGTGGGTCCAATGGTTTTCCATGGGCGTATGGTGTGGCTAGATTGGGCTTGGTGCGTGACCAAACTAGGGTTTTGAGCCAAAGTCGTGAAGAGATCTTAGACGGCCAGGATTTTCTCCTGGCATTGAAGGGAAACCGTTGATTGTTTCACGCCTTCACTTTAGTACCCGCGAGGGGAAGGCCAGCATGCTGGCGCGACATGAGGGGCCATGGCGAGATGTGTTTGGCATGGTGCGTCTAGCTTGGCTAGGTGCGTGACCAAGCTATGGTTTTGAGCCAAAGTCGTGAGGGGACCTTAGACGGTCAGGATTTGCTCCTGGGATTGAAGGGCAACAGTTGATTGTTGCACTCCTTTGTTCTGGTAACCGCGTAGTGAGGGCCAACAGGGTGTCCCGGCTAGAGAAGCCATGGCGAGATGTGTTTGGCATGGCGCGACGTGACTAGCATGGCTAAGGCCAAGGCAAAGTGCGTTTGGCATGGAGCGGCTAGCTTGGCTAGGTTTGGCTTGGCTTGGAATGTGGGGCCAAGGGTTTTCCATGGACGCATGACGTGACTAGCTTGGGCTAGGTGAGGTTTTGTCTTGGCATGTGGGGCCAAGGGGTAGCTATGGGTGCACAACGTGACTAGCTTGGGCTAGGTGCGTAACCAAGCTAGGGTTTTGGGCCAAAGGTCGTGAGGGGACCTTAGACGGACAGGATTTGCTCCTGGGATTGAAGGGCAACCGTTGATTGTTGCACACCTTCACTTTGGTAGCCGCGAGGGGAAGTCCAGCATGGTGGCATGGCATGAGGGGCCATGGCGAGTTATATTTGGCATGGCGCGGTCGGTGTGGCTGGCATGATTTTCCATTGGCACAAAGGTGCGGCTAGCATGGTTGGCATGCCTTGGCGCGGTTGGTGTGGCTGACATGATTTTCCATTGGCACAGAGGTGCGGCTAGCATGGTTGGCATGCCTTGACGCAGTTGGTGTGGCTGGCATGATTTGCCATTGGCACAGAGGTGCGGCTAGCATGGTTGACATGCCTTGGCGCGGTTGGTGTGGATGGCATGATTTTCCATTGGAACATAGGTGCGGCTAGCATGGTTGGCATGCCTTGGAGTGGTTGGTGTGGCTGGCATGATTTGTCATTGGCACAGAGGTGTGGCTAGCATGGTTGGCATGCTTTGGCGCGGTCGGTGTGGCTGGCATGATTTTCCATTGGCAAACGTGGGAATTAGGGTTTGGCTCGCCGTAACCCTAATTTGAAAAACATACCCGGGTAATTATTTTAAATACACATTAAAGGTTTCAGTAAATGTGCATAGTAAATGCTTGTTGCTTTAAATGTTGTGACATTACTGTCTGCTAGGGTTTAGTGTTTTACGATTTTAACCCTAAGCTAAAAACCACCATCAATAGTACCATATATTTCCGGGATGATTTCATACAAGATAATATTTTCATGATCATAGTTGGATCACCCAAATGGTACCTCTATTATCTTTGGTACTATATCGTATAAATCATGATTTTTTATTGTTAAAATAAAATTGATTGCAATACAAAAAAGAATATATACACGGAAAAATAATAATGAAACCAATCAATTGACGACATTTTGTTCAATCTAAACCTCATACATGGCATTTGTGATTGAAAATTAGAATTGCGTCCATCAACCTACATGGGGTGGGCGATAGTGAGGGTGGAACTGGTGGAGTCAAAAATTGACATTGAGGAGGGCCTACTTTTTTTTTTAAAGAAACATGTAAACTTTGGTGGACTAAACCATAAATATATATGGACAAAGTACTATTTATAAAATGAACTAAAAAATCAAGTAGTTATTAAAAAATTAAGGGGCTAGAGCTAGATTAGTCAACCCTTGGCTCTATCACTAGGTGGTGGTGGATAAAAAAATGGATTCATATGGTTTTACGCGTAATTGGGGGATAGGGAAACTAATTGGGGGATATGAATTACTTCCCCCAACCAAAGGTGGTTGTTAAGGGGTGTTTTTTGGGTGCGAAAATACTAAAACACCCTTAGATTAATTAAAAACTTTATGAAATGACTGTTATGCCCTTTCCCCTAAAACATAAAATTCAAATAACCAAATTCATATATCCCCCAATTCCCATTTGTACCGGCACAGCACAGTTAGGTTTTGAAAAAAAAAATTCCTTTATCTTTTTCCTCCTCGTTCATTCTTCATCGGCGATTAATCGTTGAATCACAAATTTCTTTGTTGACTAACCTACCATAACTATGCCTCCGAGAACCAAATCAAAAGCAAAAGCGAGAGCCAAATCGATTGCTCAACAAACACATGAACAAAGAATCGAGAACATTGCTCACCAACTAGAAGAGGACGCAACAACGAGCTCGGATGATCAACCACTCGAAGTCATGGCTTCTCTGAGATGGTAAGTGATTTTTGAACTCATTTATGATTGTTTTAATCGATTTGTATCCATGGGTTTAGGTTAGAATCACCAACAATAGATGAAACTGTCGAGTTACAGAGAGTACCGGCATGGAATCTGTGTTTGAATACCAAGCCGGTTCAGGTACCGGCATAGCATTTTGGTTGAATAACATACCGGTTTGAATTCCTGAAACTGAATTCTTTATACCGGCATAGAATTTGGGTTGAATACCATACCGGTTTGAATTTCTGAAAATTAATTTTTTGTATCGGCATACGAATTGGGTTGAAGACTATTCCGGTAGCCAACTAAAAACTCACAGGAACAATTTTATTTGTACTGGCATGCATTAGTTCAATTAGGAAATGCCGGTAGTACACTTAAAACATTCAGGAACATCACTGAAATTGTGTTCGATACCGGCACACACTTTAGGTTGCGCAGGATGCCAGTACTTAAAAACCGACATGCATTAGTTCAATTAGGCAATGCCGGTAGTACACTTATAACATTCAGGAACATCACTGAAATTGTGCTTAATACTGGCACACAAATTTGGTTGCGTAGGACGCCGGTACTTAAAAACCGGCATGCGTTAGTTCAATTAGGAAATGCCGGTAGTACACTTAAAACGTTCAGGAATATTAATGAAATTGTGCTAGATACCGGCACACAATTTAGGTTGCGCAGAATGCCGGTACATCGATACTGACATACTCGATATTTAAAGGTTTATGCCGGTACATGTTACCAGCATTGGTTTGTTTAAGAGTTTCCATGCCGGTTCCTAAACTTCCATGACTTTTCTTATGTATGTTTTGTTTGCATATGTTATAGGTCAAAATCCAAAGAAGTGAAGAAAAATAAAGGTCCTATTCTCACTAAGAAAAGGAGGAAGGACGGTCCTGATACTCCTCATTCCCTGCCTCCACGGGGGAAAAACGCAGGTCGCAAGAAGCGTTTGGGGTTTCAAACAAGAGGTTAAGTTTGGGAGAGTGGTGGTGAACGCAGTGCACTTATAATCCGTGAAGGTATTGGACTAGTTGAGGAAGATGAGTATGATGAATGGGAAAGTGAGGAGGAAGATGATGAGGTTCATCCAAGTCAATTAGCAAGCCAAAGCAAAGTTGGTGGGACGATTCAACAGCCAACACAAGGCAAGGGCAAGGGAAAACACAAAGTTAAAGGTTGTCACCTTCCTCACATTTATGACATGATACCCGATAATGATGATGGTAAACTTTGGGGTCAAGCTCCGGAACCGAAAGTACTATTTGGATACAAGCACTCTTGGGCACGTACTATCTTTCAAACCTATGTAAGCATTTTTTATTTTGTGCATGTGCATTATTTTATCTTTTACATCATCTCTTAATCGTATTATCTCTTATTTGTAGGATCATACTAAGGCTATGCGTGTTTTCTGAAACCAAGCCGCGACTGAGTGGAAATTGTCGTTGGAGCATGAAGATGTCCAAACATTAGTAAAGAACTCTGGTCTGTATTCTTTGGTTAAAAATTACGTGAATCCAGATATTGTGACCGTCAATTGCTTCATCGAAAGGTATCATGGTGAAACTGATACAATGCACTTCATGTTTGGAGAGATGACCTTGATTCCTAAAGATGCTCATTCCATTCTAGGATTGAATGTTATCGACAAATCAATTTCAGAAGGAGTTGAGTCTCGGGACCTAGATTGGTTGAAGTTGCATGATTTGACTAAAAAGATGTTTGGTTGGGACTTCAAAACTTCTTCGGATAGCTTTTATGTAGCATCGAACGGAAGTAAGACGAAGACATTCAAGTTGACGATGCTTAAGAAGATGTTTGAAAATACAAAGTCTAGAAGCCTGGAGGATGGATGGGACCCTGCACATATTCGGTATACATCCGCCGCATACCTGTTATACATCTTGGGGACTAGGGAATTCCCTGACACTAATGGAAATAGGGTAAGTGCAAACTTTCTCCAGTACCTTGACCCGTTGGAAGGTGTCTATGGATATTCTTGGGGCACCGCGGTCATGGAACATTTGATGGCGGAGATGAGAAGGGCTTCATTGGCTAAAACAAACCAATTTGTCGGGAATTTCACTCTACTCCAGGTACAAATTTCTTTAATCTATGTTCACATGTAAAACACAAAGAACACTGAGCATTGGCGGATCTTTAAGAATCATATGTTCTGTAAAACACATGTAATCTATATTATGTACAAATTTCTTTAATTTCTTTACACTCATATTTTATTATAGAAAAATAAAAAAACTTCCGTGCACCATATCTTTAAGAAAATCATATTATCCAAACCTTCGTCAACCTGCAAAACACAAAGAACACTGAGCATTGGCGGATACAACGTATAAAACCTAAACAACAACAAAAATTAGATCCTCTTTTTAAAAATACAAAGAATAATTTTCATTATACTCATTGTACAGGGAATAATCGATAAATGAAATACATATCCATAAAATGACTCACCGAAAATTTACTCTTAAATTATAGGCCTTATTTTAATTATAGCGCTTGAATAAGCTAGCCTTCATCACTGCAAAACACAAGTAACATTAGAGCATTTGAGGTTAAAGTTCCAATGTGTAAAACCCAAAGATCAAACAACTTTAGGTCCTTTTTTAAAAGATATACAGAGAATAATTCTCATAATTTTCATTATCTTAATAGTCGTATCTTCATGTTCCCCTGAAAAATGAACCATGTTTTCATCCATAAAAAATTTAGCATTCTTAGGAAAATTTGAGCATTCTTGATACAGATCATGACTATCATTTCATTCATATAAACATGATTTAAAATCATGGTGGCTTGAGTTTTTACGGGGACATCAGATCTTATGCATTCATTGATGCCATGAATAGTTTAATCAAACTCTGCTTCCTCTTTAAATTGAGACTCTTTGCCGTGAAAAGTGAGATATGAATGGCTCGAGCAGCTGTTTATCCTTAGAAATGTAAGCACAAAAAGTAGCGCTCTTGACCTTGTTTAATCTTAAATTTAAGGACGAAGAGTAAAAATCTTGATCGGGTATATTTCTGCTAATTACAATTATCGAGCTCACCCAGTTCACCATTGATTTAGATTTTGTGTCATCCTAGTGGTATGTTTCTACACCAAGAAATGTTACAAAAAGGGACATCATAATTGAGGACATGCACTGCGTGATTGAGGCATACAACTCACTTTTTTCTTATTTTAATCAGACCAAAATGACCGGAATGGAATCACCAAAGCATATGGATAATGAACACATGGTGATAGTCCTTGCTATCTAAGAATAATTTATGGGAGGATGTAATTACATTTATTGCTCATCGAATGAAGATTCCGCATAATGGTCTCATTAAAACCGCTAATCTTTGGGGATCGTAAAAAAATTTACTTACGGCCAAAATATGACAATTTACCTGGGTTTTATCAAAAACTATTATTTTAATAAGTTGGAAGTGTAACTGAATTTATAATTATTTGGATGAAAAAATATATAAGATATTCATAGCTACAAAATCTCATGAATCAGATTAAGTCTTATGATAGTGTGTAGTAGTAATTATTAAAATCATTATGATCAAAATTTATCACGTCTCATGTCGTGTCGTTACGGCATGGGTTATTTCTAGTCTACAAAATGGAATGGGTTTTTGAGTCTTGGACGGTCAGATAACATTTTGAGAGACAAACATTACATCCGACCATCCCAATCTCATCTGATCCGAAGATATCCAATGGTTATCGTTTTTGTAACCTATTTCATTATGAATTCAAAATTATTAACCTTTAATTAGTGGATAACCTCTTAGCTCAAGATATTTAAAGAAACATTAAATGAAATCATAACATCATTTATGTATTGATTGTATTTGGTGGTGGCAATGTGAATCTGATGGGAAGTGAGAAAAAAAAATTCTAAAGCATAAGTGAGATATATATATTTATAAATATACGTACATACTATTACTTAAATGATTAACAGGGGGTTAGTCAATTGAGATTTTTAGGGAATTCCGAAGACATTCCAAATCTCTTGTTAGTCGATAGGGAGTCTTTGTAAATCTATGAGAGTTTCTGTTATTGGATAGAGACTTTCTGAAAGTCTTTAGAATTCTATGTTATTGGATAGTGACTTTTTGAAAGTCACTAGAATTCTCTGTTATTGGATTTGGATTTCCAAATCAATGATTTAAGGTTATGGGAGACTTTTGGAGACTTTTAAGTGAAAATATACCATAAAAAGCTTAAACAAAGTCTCTCCAAAATAGGTGATATTTGTAGAGACTTTTAGAAATTCAAAAAGAATAAAACAAATAAACAAATAAGCTATAATAAATTTAATGCATATAAAAAAAAACTATTATTTTCCAAAAACTCCATATTATGGGAAATCTCAATTGACAAAATAGTCACGATTTCTAAATTTACAATTTTTCATTGATTATATTCTTCCATTTTTTTATATTAATAAATAAATCTATGAATTATTTATTATACATTAGTTTTATACAATGATTTTTGAATTATTTTTCCTTCTAATTTGAAGTATGTAAGATAAAATTCCTATATATTTGTCCCAATGAATCACTGGGATTTCCTAAAAATCACTGAGAGAGTCTCCCCAAATCTCTTACAAAAAAATTCTCTCGATATCTCTAAAAATCCCAATTGACTAACTTACTGTAAGATAGACATTTCTGAGGAACACAGGTTTGAGTCCTCTCTCTTACAAAACCCCATCATTAAGATTGTATATATATATATATATATCCCAAAACACAAAATCAATGGTTAGGATTAATAGTTTCAATTTAAATTCATAGTTTCACTTTTGTAAGAGGACTAAATTAACCTTTATCTAACAGTATTACTAACAAAAATATTTAAGAAAAATATTCCATAAATATTTTCACCTTTTTATTACGTTTCGTTATTTCCGGCTTAACGTCTTATATTAACAAAAAGATTAAATAAAAATTCCATAAATATTTTCACCTTTTATTCAAGGCTTAATCACATTAGAATATTCCATGCCTCAGATTTAGGAGATTTAGTATAGGATTGGTCGATGCACTGATTAATCTCTTCGGAAAGCATATCCTTATTCCGTGCTTCCACCTAGGCTAAATGACTCATCATTGTTAGTCTCTCCTCTTGATCTTCAACTGCATATGTCATTATAGCTTACGTGTTTATTGCGATCAACATTGAATTTACATTGCATTACCATGCTAATCAAAGTTATCATTGTATTGTGATAATTATTGTTTTCACTAAACACAATCGATTGTTAAAGGCGATAATTGCTATTATCAATAGCTAAAAAGTAGAATTTTAATTAAAAATTATAATTTTCACAACCACACCTAATTAAACTAAAGTTTTCACAAAACCTAATCAGTGTGAAAACAAAAACTTTCGCCAAACAGTACCTTGTGAAAACTGGAATTTTCCTAAATATCCATGGTGATAATTGGTTTTATATGGTCGGTTGTAATAAAAAAACATTTTTGGCGAAAAACAAATGAATAAAAAGACAAAAGTGAATTATTTAGGGAAGGTTTTTGAAGAGAGAGAACGTTATTTAGGGAGATATCTTAGGATAAAATTAGAACCCCCAATTGGGGGATATGACTTTTAATTGGGGGATATGAATTACTTCCCCCAACCATAGGGGGCTGATAAGGGGTGTCTTTTGGGTGCGAAAATACCAAAACACCCTTTCATTAATTAAAAAACATTATGAAATTACTTTTTTTCCCTTTCTACTAAACATTAAAATCAAAACCCAAAACCATATATCCCCCTTCTCAAATCAGTACTGGCATAGGGTTAGGTTTTGAAAAAAAAAAAATCTTCATCGTCTTCCTCATCGTTCATTATTCATCGACGATTAATCGTTGAATCAAAAATTTCTTCGTTGGTCAACCTACCATAACAATGCCTCGGAGAACCAAATCGAAATCAAAACCGAGAACCAAATTGCCTGCTCAACAAACCCATGAACAAAGAATCGAGAACATTGCTCAACAACTAGAAGATGACGCAGCAGCGAACTCGGATGATCAACCACTAGCAGTCATGGCTTCTCTGAGAAGGTAAGTGATTTTTTTACTCATTTATGATTGTTTTAATCGATTTGTAGCCATGGGTTTAGGTTAGAATCGCCAACAATAGCTGAAACTGTCGAGTTCTAGTGAGTACCGGCATTAGATCTTAGTTTGAATACCAAGCCGGTTTAGGTACCGGCATAGAATTTGGGTCGAATACGATGCCGGTTTAACTTCGTGAACCTGAAATATCAATACCGTCATACAATAATGGTTGAATACCATACCGGTTTGAGTTCCTAAAAATTAAATTTTTGGACCGGCATTCGAATTGGGTTGAAGACTATTCCGGTAGTCAACTAAAAACACACAGGAACAATTTTATTTTTACCGGCATTGTATCTAGGTTTCGTGAATGCCGGTCCTGAAATACCGGCATCACTTAGTTCAATTGGTGTATGCCGGTTTGACACTTGAAAAATTTAGGAAGAAACACTGAAAAACCGGCATGATCGATATTTGAACATATATGCCGGTACATGTTACCGGCATTAGTTTGTTTAAAAGTTGCAATGCCGGTTACTCAACTGTGATGACTTTTCTTATGTTTGTTTCGTTTGCTTATGTTATAGGTCAAAAGCCAAAGAAGCGAAGAAAAAAAAAAGTCATATTCTCACTAAAAAAAAGGAGGAAGGACGGTCTTGATACTCCCCAGTCCCTGCCTTCAAACAAGAGGGTTAGTTTGGCAGAGTGGTGGTGAACGTAGTGCCCGTGAAGGTACAGTTGTGGACGATGATAATGATGAAGGGGACAGTGAGGAGGAAGATGATGAGGTTCCCCCAAGTCAATTATCAAGCCAAAGAGAAGTTGGTGAGACTAGTCAACAACCAACACAAGCCAAGGGCAAGGGAAAACACAAAGTTAAAGGTTGTCACCTTCCTCACATTGATGACATGATACCCGACCGCGATGATGGTAAAATTTGGGGTCAATCTCCGGAACCGAAAGTATCTTTGGATACAATCACTCTTGGGCTCGTACTATCTTTCAAACTTATGTAAGTATTTGTTATTTTGTGCATGTCCCTTGTTTTATTTTTTACATTATCTCTTAATCGTATTATCTCATATTTGTAGGATCATACTAAGGTTGTGCGTGTCTGCCGAAACCAAGCCGCTGATGAGTGGAAATTGTCATTGGAGCATGAAGATGTTCAAACATTAGTAAAGAACTCGGGTCTTTATTCTTTGGTTGAAAATTACGTTAATCCAGATACAGTGACCGTAAATTGCTTCGTCGAAAGGTATCATGGTGAAACTGATACCATGCACTTCCCGTTTAGAGAGATGACCTTGATTCTTGAAGATGTTCATAACATTCTAGGCTTGAATGTTATTGGAAAATAAATTTCAGAAGGAGTTGAGTCTCGTGACCTAGATTGGATGAAGTTGCACGATTTGACTGCAAAGTTGTTTGGTTGGGACTTCAAAACTTCTTCGGAAAGCTTTTGTGTAGCATCGAACGGAAGTAAGACTAAGACATTGAAGCTGACGATGCTTAAGAAGATGGTTGAAAATACAAAGGCTAGAAGCTTGGAGGCTGGATGGGACCCTGCACATATTCGGTATACCGCCGCTGCGTACTTGTTATACCTCTTGGGCACTAGGGCATTCCCTGACAGTAATGGAAACCGGGTAAGTGAAAACTTTCTCCAATACCTGGACCCATTGGAAGGTGTGTATGGCTATTCTTGGGGCACCGCTGTCATGGCACATTTGATGGCAGAGATGATAAGGGCTTCATTGGCTAAAACAAACCAATTTGTCGGGAATTTCACTCTACTCCAGGTACAATTTTTTTAATCTATGATCACATATATTTATTTAACTTATGTTCACATGTATATTGTTGACATTGGATTAGGTGTGGTGTTATGAACACTTCCCAACCTTGTTCAAGGACTTCCCATTCTTGAAGATCAAAGACCTTGCTGAACCCGATACCCCTAGAGCTCAGAGGTTTGAGTTTAACAGTAATCCAAAGCCTGGTAACAAAGGTCGCGTCATCCATATGAGATTGGCTCAGGATGCTATGATGAAGGAAGACGTTGTGTTCGACACTTATAAGGAGATTAGAGTATACCGTCAAATTCCAAGAGATGTTGCATTTTACCATGGGTCGTTGTACCACCCAAGAGGATACATCATGGCCGACCCATGCCGTGTGATGCGCCAACATGGATTTAAGCAATTATCCCGTTTTTGGTTGACCTCTGATGAGAATTATCTTCTTTACTTTTCTCGGTGCAATTCAACTCCCAACAAGTTGCATGTAGTGTATGATCCAGAACCGGAACCAACACATTGGAGGGAAAGAGATCCACGTCGTTTGGTAGATATTAGTAAGTGGGAGATTGCGGAAAATGGTTATGAAGTTGATGACAGCTACATGATGGATTACCTGGAATGGTCACATCCTCATGTCGTGCGCCCTCCCTCCGTCGAAGCTCCACACCAAGAAAACCCTCCTGTTGAAATTCCTCCACCTCCACAACCTACGATGGCCCAACTTCTCAAGACTTTCGGAATGGTGGTAAGTTTTCTTAATTGCTTAATGTAAACAAAATCATATATTAACATATATGCTGATTATGTGTTTGATGTATTAAACTAGCGACGTCGGATTGGCAAGGTTACGAATATGTTAGGTTGCAAGCATAAGGACGGAGTTGTGCTATCTCTTCAAGAAATCAAGGAACTCGAGGAAAAGCTTCGTAGAATTGAAGAAACCGACCCTACTGTGAAAGCTATGTATGGGGAACCAAGGAAGGCGCCAACCCAAAAGAAACAAAAGACTAATTACTTATGGTTAACTCTTTAGTTTTTTGGTTACGTCAAAAACAATTTCAAACTTGTTTTGGTTTGTATTGTGGGTTAACTCTTTATTTACTTTGGTTTATGTTGAACATGTTTAGAGTTCTGGTTTGAAAGTTAAAATGTTCCGGCATAGGAGAGCTCATTATTTGAAATACCGTTACACATACCGGCATAGTAAGATTCATCAGGTTACACATACCGGCATAGTAAAATTCATTATGTTACATTTTTTGGTTCCTGTATAGAAACAGACATGTACCGGCATTGTTATGTTTGATAAAGTCTATACCGGTTTTGAAAATCTCCAAAATCTATTAAATATTTGACAGAAAACCGTGGCAACTAATTTTTTTATTATTCTCCAAATTGATTATTAAAATGCACTAGGGACGGTTCTAAGTTGTTTTTTTAGCAGTTTTGAAATTGCTTAATTCAAGATCAAATTCTCCCTAGAAGTTTAGTGTCTGAAAAAAAAAAACTCATTAGAAGATTGAAACTTTAAATTAAATAGTACTAGGGATGGCCATTCAGAATAGTTATAGATAATCTATTTCCATCCCTTTTAGTGACAATGGATCTGGGGCCTTTAAGAAATCCCTAATTTTTTCAAACACATCGTCCGTTCTTGGGGGTGTCAGGATCATCCTCATTGAGAACTCTTCTTCATGTAAAATGGATGATTTTCTCACTAGTGGAAAATCAAAAAAAAAAGTCTGCCAGAAAGACACTTAAAACAGCTAAAAAAGTCTGTTTCTGGTAGCCCTAATATTGTAGTCTTATTTCTGAAAAGGACTGCTCCTGAGACTCCTTAAACATGTTCAATTAGGACTGCTACCAGCAGTCCATTTATACAGCTGATAAAGCAGCCGTATTGCTGGAGCATATTTAATAAAAAAAAAATTGATCTAGCTGAATCCAAAACTAGAACCAATTACAAAATCTTAAATTATAAATCCAATGTGATAGAAACCGACAAGAAATTCAAAGTTTTGATAATAATGAATTTGTTACCAAATAAACATTTTATTAAAAATTGAGTTCAATGTACATACAATACAACTGAAATCTCCCCTAATTTTAAATCTAAAAACTTGAACACTTTACAGTATAATACTCAATCCTCAATTCCTTTCACAAACTTAACTAGAAAACACCATAAAATACTCCCATACAATTTGGTAGCATTTTACCCGCACCACTTCACCATTTGTGCCTTCATTTGCTGACTAACTGCTAATTCAGGTTCCAGGTTCTGATAAGGTGACAAAAAACTATACCGTTTGTAGAAATCAAATTCATTTATAGTACTTCAAAACATTGAGAGCTGGTTGACTATATACAAGAAAAATTACCTTGGACATGGTGAGTAAATTGGAAATTCTCACTGCATATCTATGAGAGGAAACCAAATAAAAGAAAAGATAAAGCAGAAGATAAACGTACCACAAACCACACCAGCTCTTTTTTGCAAGTGGTTTAGTTTTCTTGTGTTTATTCAGCGTCTCCTGGACAGTTGCTTGGACCTTGAAAACCAACAAATATGGCATCAGATCTGAAGCCTACTACAAGGACACTTTATTCAAACACATTACAAAAAAAGAAAGCACATTGTGCATATTTTATTTCCATAATAGAAAATCTTACAAGTTTCCTGGGATTTATGCAGTTACGATATACTTCTCTATCTTATATAGGAAAGACATGTTTATAAAACCGGTGTCTATTTGGGTAAGCCAAGATAGAAACCAAAAAAATACGGCCTTATCAATTGCAACCAGCGCGCATTATAGCTACAAGCTAAATTCATTTCAAATGATTAACATTTACCTGAGGATGAACCAAATGGGTGGAAAGCCTCCAAGGGTGGAAACCAAACAGAATGAACCTGAATTAGAACATAGCAAACCATTATACTTCCTCAAACTACTATCAACATGCATAACAGTAAGCCTACATTTTTGAGAAAGTAGTAATATTTCAATTTTGTGCAAGGAAAATCGGTATATGGCCTACATTTTAAGAAAGAAACTAACATGGCTATTGGTATACAGTTAGGCAAAGGATTTTCATTAACATATTGTAGCTGGAAATGAAAACAGTATGCTGTGTAAAAGGTAAGAGAGTGAAGCCTTACACACAATACAATCCATTTAGTTATATGGTTGTGGCCCTGATTACAAGAGCTCTTCGAATTCTGCCGCTAGGATTTCGCTTGGCTACAAATAAAGACAAAAATAAAACATGTAAAAGTCAAATTATCATGCTCAAATTGAACCCCATATCAGCAATACACACCAACCAAAATCTAAAAATTTCAATTTTTCTGTATTCCAATCAAAAGAAATTCAATACATACCCCATATCAGTAGTACTTCCTAACTGTCCCTATATTAACTGATGTTCCACTTACCTGATCTTCCTATAATTTTTACAGAGAACTCAAAATTACCTAGAGTGAAACCTATAAAAATTTCATGGAATTCTAACGGTGAAATCCTGAGATACCAGGCATTCTTTGATTCTGTCCTAAGGAAAAAATCTGTAGTGGCAGTCAATGTTTCGAGGGAAAATGGGGTTCCTACCCATTTCCGATCCTTAAGAAATTTGTACAGGATATTAATAAGGTTATAAATAGATGCATACCAAAAATTTAGAAATATCTAATGGTTACATTCATCAGATCAGGAGCTACAGATATCCATTTCAGAATTAATGTTCTGCAGAAAATAGTCAATTCCATTGATTGTTACAGGGGCTTACCAGAGTCCGATGAACCTAAAAATTGAACCAAAGGTACCTGACATACTCAACTTCAACACAACCAAAATTCATAGGAAGCCAACGGTTGGAAAATTATAATGACAGTCATATGCAAGTCATGTTTACGCAGTTTTGGATTCTCAAAAAAGTCATGTAGTTTAACGAAAATTAATGCCCAAATACTTACAACTATCCAAACCATGGATGGGTGTTCTCAACTAACATTAGTGGTCAGTAAAAAGGCAAAAACGAATTTAACCTAGCTGCAACATAATAGAAGGAAACTATCATCATAACTTAAGCATAAAAAAGAACGAAAGCAAACCTTAATAATCTGAATGGCAACGAATGCAACCCAGACAAAGCAAAGAACACATAGTTCTTCCCATTGGACATTCTGAAGGATAGGGTCCTGTATAACAAGAAATCTTAGTTAGCCCAACAGTAACAAAATATAAATTTTGGAGATGAGATGTTGAGTGTTTTCACAAACAGGTGACGGTGGTGGATGGAAGGTTAGATAAAATTTAAAAATATCCTCTCTGAATTTTTATCAAGCAAGTAGAGTGCAGGATTGTCTTGGTCTAAATATGTCCTTTGCTAAATGTTTCCAGCCCCTTTTATAGCTAATTCTCCCCTGCAAACACAAATCACATAGAGACACTAATAAAATGAACACTTCAAATCCATAACTTAGCTAATTGTCCCCTGCTAATTGTCCCCTGCAAACACTTTAAACCCATAACTTAGAGGAGTAAAATAGAAAGCCCATACAAAAATCGAGTGACTACTAACAAAATGAACACTTCAAATCAATCAAAAATACCAGATCCATACATCTAAACTCTGAATAGGCAAAAAAAAAAAAAATTAATTAATTAAAGACACCCTAATTCGAGAAATTAAAATCAGATAAAGTAAGAATGATTGTATACCTTACAGAAGTAATAGCATCAACATCATCTTCACCATCTGAAAAATTAAAATATGTTCTTCACTACAAAACCCAAAAATTCAAAATTAGATGGTGACAATCATAAGCCAAATATCAGAAACGACTAAAGATATTGGGGAATTCGTATACTATTTAACCTTCAAAAAAGAAGAAGCCCCTGATTTCAGATCTATTAGGTGAGTAGATTGATTTGATTCAATGGGTTCTAGCCTTCTAGCGTTTGTCTTTCTCTTCTGAGATCACGGATGGAGAGTTGAGATTGAAATATTTTTGTTCTTTGGAGATCGTTATGTGAAATTTGTTGTCTGAGAAACAACATAGTGAGAGATGAAAACAAAGATAAGTTTCTCAGGGTTTTTTAAGATAAAAGAAATAACAGAGAGAGATATGGGTGTGGTGCGGTGTGCGCTTCTCAGGGTTTTTTAAAAATAAAAGAAATAACAGAGAGAGATATGGGTGCGGTGTGCGCTGGCGAGGAAAAATAGGACCAAGGAAACTAGTTTCTACGGAAGTCTTAATTGTAATCCTTCTAGAAGATCGTTTTGTCTATTAAATTACCCTTTAATATAACGTCTGTTAGAGGGACTCAGTTTTGATTTCTCAATAAAACATCTGCTCCGGGAAGCTCAAATTATAAAGAAATCTGATGGCAGTCATTTTTATAAAACACAATCAGACTTAAAAATCTTGTTTTCCACTAGTGCCAGTTATATGTAAAACGGGTGATCAGTGTCCGTTTTTTTCCTAAATAACGGCTAACCGTTAGCCGTTCCAGGAAGTCTCCGGAAAAAACCAATAGATCCAGGCCCTTCCTAGGCTGATGTGTAAATGGGTTTGGGAAGTGGATGGGAAGAGCCACTAGACCCACTCCGATAAACATTTTTGGGAACTTCGATTCGGATCGGCCGATTTTATTGGGTCGTTTCTGGCAGATAAAAAATCGGTAAGATAGAGCGGGGATCGGCTGGATTTTGGACATAATATCGGAATATCGGTGGAGTATATATTGGGAAAACAGTTTTCGAGAAGTATCTGGCTTTTTCTCCTCTCTTTCAAGTTTTGAGTGAGAAAAGAAAACAGTGAAACCTAAGAGGAAACTAAAACGGTAGTCAAACCCCAGAGTTCATCTCCGCATTTTCCCTCGATATCTCTGAAGTTTTTTTTTTGTTTGATAAAAGTAATAAAGTTAACTCAGTTGCTCATCTTCAAAGCCTAGATTCAAAGTGGAAGAACCTCAAAATCAGGTAATGTTTGCTTCACTGAGGTTTTTAATTTTGGTAACTTATTAGGTTTGTTTGATCAGTATCTATGATGGGCTAGGAAAATTTTATAATTTTTCTCTGTCCTTAGTGTTTTCTTTTCGAAGTCGCCCAACTGTTTGTGATATTGCCTTATTGATGTTGTTAGTGAAGCCATTGAATATAAAGAATGAATTTTAATCACTAACTTTCGTGTAAAGTTTAGGTATTATTACAATTCCGTATTCATAGTCAACTTTATGAATCCTCTGCAATATTTCAGTTTTGTTTAGTGAGTTGGTAGCTCTTGGAGCAAGTTTTCTTAGTGTTTCTTAAATTGCAGAAAGCTGAAGCTTGAAGAAAATGTTGCAACTAATTGGCCACTATTTGGAGTAAATGTGAAAGACAACGTAAATTTTTGCACTAGAACCCTTAAACTCTTTAATAGGTAAACTTATTGTGCCAAATAGGCAGTGGTGGTAGTGCAACGCCAATATTTATAAGTCAGAATCGTTATGAACTAGTTAACAGTTTGATAAATGGCTAGCTAATAGGCTAGTGGTGATCGGTGAGTGGCCTTTGCAATCTGGCCGATGAAATTAGTACATTATTATCGTTTCCAATGTGAAAGCGACAATAAGCTAGCTAGTAATGGTTATATATGGCACTGGTTAACTTGGGGAGGATGAGGTGGAAACTGCATAGTAGAGGTGCTAGTGTTCTCTGGTTAAATATGACACAACTTCATAGTTGAAAGGTCATATGGAATCAGTAGGTAGATTGAAGGGTATTGACTTTAGTACTCTCCAAACGAACTATACTGTTTGAATGTGTTCTACGACAGCAATCCATTTCCCTCCCATTTAGAATATAAAGGTGAGGTTACATATGACACAATTTTTAAGTTGATGACTTGATTCTTGTTATGTATAATATAACGATTTACGTGTCAAACTGCAACAAAAGATTAGAACTATTAACCATTTTGCTTAGTTCAGGGGGAGATTGTAGTTGATATATATCAGGTTAACCTTGTATCTCTTTGAGTTTACTAGGCCTCCTTGTGGCCCTGAGTTCTCTATAACATGGTTCACTTTTTGATAGAAAGAGCAAATGTGTAGATGTGTAGTGTCACACTGCACTTACAGTTCTTTTTTTCTACTCATCAAGGACTTGAGATTAGTAGGCCTGCTAGTTGATGAGCTGTCTGACATAATATAAAAGTCATGAGATACTGGTATTTTCGAATAAGGTCATTATGATGGGGAACTCACTTGTCATTGTCATGGCATATTGAAATGCGGATACTATCACATCTACCTAGCAAGCATATTCCTTAGCAAGTTAGCATTTGCAAGCCTTTTTGGAAGGCTTTCACACGTAACCCAATTTTTGTGATACTGGTATTCGTCCACTCTAGTTGATCACATCCTCCTTCCAGAGTTATGATTGAAAATTGAAATGATCTGCAGAATTTCTACTTTAGAAAGATTTATGAGGAAAGTGGTTATCTGGTAGAACACTTCCCTAAACCCATGCATGTTTCAGTAGATCTGACGGTAAAGCATTTCTGACTTAGATGGGTTTAACTGATGAAAAAAGAGTACTTCCTTAGATGGGTTAACGGAGGAAAAAAGAGTATTTACTACTTAGCAATATGCATTTATTATGCATCTAGGGTTAAATTGTGTAGTTGAAGGTCTTGCTAGGTTTTAAAATAAAATAAAAATGATAATGGTAAATATGGTTGCTAAACAGATTTTTTCTCATATATTTTTTTCAAGGAGGTGTTTGTTAGAATTCATTCAAAAATTGATTATGAGATAATCATTTTTTTATGATTCTATAAACATAAATTTTAACAAACAAGGCTGTTGAGTTACTAGATTCTAGAATTAATTATAGTGAGGCGAAAGAGATATCGCCACATCATATAAAGAATCTTTGACCTCATATGCCTCGAATATTTGTTGATGCTCATAATGTATGCGAACCTTGGAGTAGTGAAAAAAGTGGGTGTTACTTCTACTTCACAACTTCAATGCTCGTTTATGATTTATTTCTTGTGATCTAATGTTTCTCTGTAATATAGTTCTTATTGGGTTCTTCTTGTTGTTTCTGCTGTGGTGTTAGTTTTAATATCTATGTTATGTTTGATACAGATATGGCAGAAGAGAATCAAAAGGTTGTCATGAAGGAGAAGGACGATGTCGCAGAGGTAAGGTTTTACTTCCCTTATAAAACTCCTTTGTTGGCCTTCTTCTATTGTTGCCTTCGGGCGTTATTGTTTAAATATTTGTCACCAATAATATATTCTCTACGCTTGTTTATGTATTCTCCTGGTTGAGGAAACCTGCTTAATAAAGAATTTGCCTCTATTTAAGTAGTGTTGACCCTAATACACGTGGAGGTTTACCAAATTCCTTTACCCAAGATGCCAACAATACACTGATACACACAACATGCTGATAGGGAAGTAATAGTAGAACAAAACTCCATGTTTAGATTAGGAGGTGTATTTTGCAAGCGTTATTCTGTTATTAAGTAAATGTGTTCTCTATACATATTTCCCCTTTGGCTTGAAATTATTCCCAAGAGGTAGGTCCAAGAAAAGGGTACTTGGATACTTGTGCCGAAAATTCTTCACCCACTGGCACGTACTAATCACTCTGTACAGGTGCCTGTCTTCATCATGTTGACCTTTATTTTCACTTACTTATCTGTAACTTGATACTTTCCCATGAGAATTAAAGATCGACCCTAGTCTACTCTCATGGTATTGCTTCGTTTAAACGATCAAGCTGGAGATACTTCCATTTTACTATCACAAAACCATCAAAAATAAATTATATCAAATTTTTTAAGTACGGCAGGGGGGCAATTAATTTGAGTTATAAGAGTCTGCCTTGAAAATAGTATCCGTCCTAATGTTTTTTGATTATTACATTTATTTATTTTGATAGACATGAATATGAACCAATGAGCTTTTGTGGATTTCGAAATGGGGGCTAATTATTAATTTTTGTCGCACCTAAATCGATCTATTTGTTTTTTTCTTCCCTTTGACTAGTTAAAATAGAAAAGAAGCCGTACTTAAACGTCGTTCAATGTAATTGGGATATGTATACTACACATTGATGGGTACGTAAAGCATATATGAAATACTACTCTGTGAGAACGGAACTGATCAGTAAGCAACGGATAGAAATCTTGCCCCCAATAATGTAACGCAATGTTTTCCGGTCCACCAGTTTACTTTACTATGCCGAAACAACAAAGTAGGCAGTTGGAACGACGTTGTAGTTCAGCCTGTTCAGTGGCTTCCTATTCCAAAGTAGACAAGTTAGTGGTCAATTGCAATTCATATACTACTATGTTCCACCATAAAAAAATTGATGCCTAAATGTATTATGCTATGCAACTAAAACATCAAATTCCAAGTACTAGGTATCTCTTTCGTCTTGCTAAAATTGCATACATGAGACCAGTGTAGTTAATCTCGGCCGAGATGGCCGAAATACGGCCGATAATATCAGTTTCGGTGTTTCACCGAGATGCCAATATTGCCGGTATTTCGCCGATATTGACCGGTATTCACCGAAATATCGTGTCTCGGTACTCGACCGATATTCACCGAAATCCGATATTGACTACATTGCATGAGACACAAGTGTAATTGAATTCTAACAAAGCAAGGATAATATCATGGTATAAAAACAACAAAAGAAACCTAGACATAAACTTTCTCTTGAATCTCTTCATCCTCTTTTTCTTTCTCAGTATTTCCTTCTTCGTGACTTCGTCATATCTTGTTTAACAGAAATACTACTGCTCTGACATTCTTAATGTAATAATTAAAGTCAGCCAAAGGTTATTATTATTGTGCAAAATCGGTGGAGGTTACTCGTTAGTGTTCTATTTTGATTTAGTGGTTATCCGATGGAAATGAAGTTAATTTGCTTGGTTGTTTGTTTGTAATTGAAGTGATTATAGAAAAAAAAACATAAGAATTTGATATAGATTAAGACTGGGTGGACTAAAATTTAAAACATATTGGGCTAAATTGCTGGACCAGGTGGCTAAATGGCACAAATTGCTTCGGTGATACGTAATTTAGCTTTCATGGTGAAGGTTACTAAAGATTTGGGTGTGGGTGGGGGGAATACAGCCAGGTTTAGCCAACTTGTGGCTCCGCCCCTGATTTGACATCTCCTTTAAGTATGTGAACGAATATGAATCCGTGCTGCCCCCTAACTAATCACCATTGTGTTCTGTTGTGCATATTTTTGTGCTTTTATGTTAGATTCACATATTTCAATAAGGGGACCTAGGACATTCAGTTTGAAAGCGTGAAATGTGTTGTTAACACATCTTCATTGTTAAGCAAGTCTTGAAAGTTGAGAGTTAATGTAAGTTTAGGTCTAATGGTTGCAAGTAACACTTTGTTCCCGTTGAAGATTTTGACTATAAGTATGGTTAGTTGTTGGCTATTAGTTTTGGTTTTGATTTGTTGCTTACCAATGGGAAACTTCACCAATATAGTAGTTTGTAAGGCTGCACAAGAACCGGTCAACAAGACCTATACCGGCCTGGAACCGGAAAAACCGGACCAAAACCGGTGTAGCCGGTACGGACAGAAAATGAGAACCGGGATAGAACCAGGTACAGGGAACGGTTCTCGGCTTGGGACCGGCATGTACCGTACTATATGTACCGGTTAATGTGAGCCGTTCAGATCTTGAGCCATTTTTAATCTAAGCCGTCCATACTAGGTTTAGCATAGACTATCTAGAGAATGAGAATCAGTTCGCTCACTCTCATTTTTTTTTTTTTTTCTCTCTGAAGAGCAGCGGCAGCCCTCTTCTTTTGAGTTTCCTCCACTGAAGTGAATCCACGAATTGGTGATCGAGTTTAAGGTATTTTCGATCTTCAATCCTTAATCATGTATGTTTGACTCTCACCATCATCTATCTGATTCCTAGAAATTATGTCAATAATAAACCCTAGTTGATTTGTTTGATAGTTGGTTGGTTAATTGAAGTGTTTTGTTTGACCACTCGTTCTTCTTCTTTCTTTCTTTTTTTCTCAATTTGAAGAGCATAGAAAGTCTAGTCTGCAACTCTGATGGCGATGCGGATAATGATGATGGTATAAGATTGATGACGATGCGGATAATGATGAATCAGTTGTGTAATTGTTTTCTTCTATTCTTCAATTATTGTTGTTGTCGAACTACCTGGCGATGGCGATGGACATGAAAAGGGGTTTGATTAAGGAGATGAAATTGTGATTTGAGATGGGGTTTAAATCAATTAAATGGATTAGATTTATTACGGGTAAAACCCAATTTTTGGTAATGAAATTGGTTTTCCAGTAAATTGTGGTGCTAGATGATTTCATGCAGTTCATTGATTTGAACTCAGTTGAAGATAGGTGGATGACTTCATTGAATGAAGTTCATTTTTTTATTTTTTTTTCGTTTTGCTTATATTTGTTTGCTGCCTTTTTGGAGTGTACATGAATGAGTTCTTGACTGTGTTTGCAATTATTTTTTAGGCCTGAAAATATTAGATGACAGAGAAGTCTTCTGAGCCATTTGATGCTTTGCCAGCCGAACAAGATCATGCGCGTGTAAGTGCTTCTGATCATTAAATAGATTCATGTATTTTAACTTTTTCATCCATTGTATGCCTTTGATATTTCTTGTCAGCTAATTGAAATCGGTTTAGCAAGGATGCTACAGCTACATTTTTATAATATTGAATGTGATATGTTCAATTTTCTCACAAGTTTTGCTGGAAAACCTATTGATCATTTGTAGCTCCTAGTTTTTTAGATGCCGTATTGTGTGTCTTACCTTTAATTAAATTTATTGATTTATACACCTTGCGTATTCGCAGTATGTTCCAGGGTTTGATTCTCCTTTTTCTTACCAATAATCTGTAGATGCCAGAAGCAATTTTCACAATATACTTGTCCCAGTTGCAACTTGCGGTACTGTTCCCTTCAATGCTATAAGGTAAGTAAGATGCTGTGCCTTGTGCAAGCCAAATTATCACTAATTATATGTCACTGTACTTTTTGTATGTAGTTGAAACTGATCAATTACCTTCTGCAGGGGCATTGTCTTCGATGTACGGAATCTTTATGCGAGAAAATGTAATGGCAGAGTTGCACCAAACACAGCCAGATGATAACTCAAAACAGAAAATGCTGGACATATTGAAACGATTTCACTCCGGAAGAGGAACCAATTGAAGACATGGATCACAGCGATAATGATGATAATGACTGTAAATTAACTCAACTAGCTTTTTTATTGGCTTCGGATTATTTGTTTTCTGAATTTCTAAGCTAAATAAGAACCCGTAGTAGGCACACATCAAAAATGTGTATTCACTTTATACACGCTCTAGAATTTTATACTACATGGATTGCCATTTTTTTTATGTTGCAGAGGTATTTCTGAAAGACTGGGAAAGAAGTCATTCACTTATCATAATAATTGCACTCTATATTTGCAATAGTTGCCATCATGTGCAATTATGCAGCTTAACATGACCTTAAATAAGAGGTCTGGCCTCTTGTACATACTGTTGCCTTTGCAAAAGTATAGCGACATTGAAAACTTTTATAGGTATTGAAAAAATATTATTAGTTTGTAAGTTGCAAATGATACCTTCATATGGGGTAAAGAAAAAAGTACGGATACATTAACTTTTGGTGGGTCTGCAATTACGGTGGTGTGCATTTTCTCCTACAAGAGTTTCTTGAGATGGATAATAACTAAATTAGTAAATTTGTGTCTTTGCAGATCATACTTTATCGGAAGAGATTATGCAGAAGATTTTATCAGGTATGTCCACATCAAACATTTGTTTGTATTTATATTTTTTATTGTAAGTAATAGACTATAATAGTATGTTTTAATTCACTCTTTTTCTGTTTCAAGTTTTTTGGTTACAGTAATGCTGGGTGTTTTTAGTCAATTGGGCTGAAATTGAGACATCGGAACTAATAACTCTGCTTCAGTGTTCTTGCCTTTGGTATGCGCTTTTATGTTGATCCCAATTGTTTACTTTTTCCTTTCAGGAAATCAAGTCAGTTTGGACGACTTATCTCCAGAAGAAGCACAACAGTTTCAGAGAGCAGTGGCATCTGGCTTAACTAAGTAAACTAATAAAACCCTGGGACCCATGGTGGTTTAACCTTTCTGCCAAAACAATTTCATTTAGCCGCGAAGGAACTCAACTCGTGAAGCCACTTCACCAACAAGATGATATGGCATTGCCACTACAGGATACCCCTGAAGGTGGTCAATCCAGTGAGGTTCCTCCTGGACCTGAAAACCCACTTCCGTCTATCAACAAACTGAGTTCAACAAATCCATCCCCACTTTTGTCAGTTCACCTTATCGATATTTATATATAGCTACTGCTTTACACTTCGCCTCTACAATGGAGATTGGAAATCTGATGCGTTTGATGCAGCAGTGGTAGTTTAAGCTTGTCCTCTGTATTAGGCGAAGGCGTGCAACCTGAGAGTGTAACAGAAGCCCTAGCCCACAGCTTGAAGCAAACATGTTCAGCATCTTATAAACATGCAGGTGGGCTTCGATTCGGGGTGGGTCTTATTAATGATGTCGTAACTCTACTTCATCTTGGGCGAAACGCACTGGTCTGTGCGCTTTGTGATCAACAGAGACTTATTCAGGCTGGAGGACATGAGTTGAGATCCGGAAACTTGAGAAAGTTGAAGAAGAGCGAGATGAAGACTAAGCTTAAACTTGTTGACAGGAAAATATATTTCATGATGTGCTGGGTTTATGGACAACCAAATGAAGCTTGGACTTCATTGGCAACCCTGTTGAAATGGAAAAGGTGCTATGGCTGAAATTTATAGTGGAGGTAAAAGTAAACCAATTAATATCAATGGTGAACAGGAATCCAAAAACAAGGTTTTCATCGAGGAAGTTAAGTAAACACTGTTTTGCCAGTCGACATGAGTCCTACCCAGGGAAATCACGTTGAGAAGAACATTTTGGCTTGTGGATCCATACAGAAGTGTTTGGGGAGTTTTGCAGAGAAGGTTTCTTAAGTGCCACGTGGCTTTGTTAATGGTTCCTGTGTAAAGAATTGGCTAATTAGGTTTTTCCTTTTCTAGTTTCTTAATTTCGTTCTTCTCTTCCCTTTTTTTTACTTGAGGATCGCCGACCTAACTGGAGCCCTTAAATTATATACCCAAAATACAAAGTTCAGTTTTTTTATCCATTATAGCCACATATCGATGTCGAAAAAGATGAGAACTTTGAGGACGAACAATGGCAAAAGAGTCAAAGAAGTCGATAAAGATCATGCTGCATATCTTCCTGAGGAATTGGTAATCGAGAACATTCTCACTAGAGTACCAGGTCGGACTCTAGCTCAGTGGAGCTGCATCAGTGAGTTATGGTACAATTCAATTTTTAATGATTCACGATTTGCTGCACTTCATTATGTTCAAAACAAAAGTAACTTAAGTCTAATCTTTAATATCCTTAATGTATTGAGGGGTGGCTTCGATAGGGCTTACTTTTTTTTGTTTAGAAGACAAAGATAATGATGATAATCATCTTGATCCTAAATTTCTCACCCGTCTAGTAACCCGAGAAATAAATGAACTAGTATACAACTGCTGGATACATGTACTTGTGTCATGGTTTTGGTTTGATTCATTATTACAAGTATACAAGGCTGTAATTATTTTTTCTTCCAAAAGACTACGACGAGTTTTTGCATGTCATTACACCGGGAACTAGTTTCTTTACATTACAATAAAAACAATAACTTAATTTGATCAATCCGAAGGCCCAGTGAGGATGAAGTCATTTTATGACCACTTTTGTAAATTGAAACCTAACACAAATGTGCAATTTGACAAAAAAGATTGATTTGGTGTCCATGGTTAGTTTTTTGAAGGCTGTTTTTAGGCATACATAAAACTTTCTAGGCATACTCAATAAAGACAAAAAAAGAATGTCAAATAAAAAAATCAAGACCCCTTAACCAAAAAAAAAAAATTAATGGCAATCCGCCATTTATGTAGTAGTGTTAGTAATCTGGATTAGTGGTTAAAACTTTTGTTTAGTGATTAAGATAATTTTTTAATTATAAAATTTTGGGTAGATGAAAAAATTGGGGAAAAAAATAATAATTCTTGATTGATGGAGGATGTGGAGGGTCATTATTTATCTAAAAAACCTAGGAAAATACCATCAACTATGACAATGATTCCCAAATGGTGATTTTTAGATTATGAGAATGATTTTACAAACTCAAACTCAAGCACAAACTCAAACTCAGGTGATGCTTTTATGAGCCAAATTAGATGATGAATACATATATGAGGAACCCAATGCTTCTAATACACATGTACACTTCTATCTTATGTTTAATCTCACTTTTGTAGCTTAAAATCATAAAAAAATTGTGTTTTTCAAATTTAGTGAGTCCGGAATATGTTGGCTTTAATTTATCGGCCGAACCACTTCGGATATTGACAACTAATGAAGCAGTTGGCTAACCCGTAAAACACAATACGAGCTTCTAACCCACTTTCTAGACCCTAGTTAAACATAATGAAAAATTGATAAGAAGCAGAAACACATTAATTCAAGTGTTATTTAACCCGTAAAACACAATATGAGCCGAACCTACACCTAGTTTATTTTTACCAAACTAACAGAGCATGGTTAGAAGCTTTAAATTCAATATTCTATAACAAGCCGAAGACATATCACGAAAATCATAACTTTGACTAGGTTGGCGTATATTTGGTATATTATTTCAAGCGAACTGTTCATATACACTAGGACTGAAAAATTTGAAGAAACAGGTTAAACCAAGAACAACAACATTATCGTAAACCTAGGTTTGGCTCAAGCCCCCACCTAAATTATCGTGGCAAGAACCTAGATGAAACCCGTCTAAAAATCAAGGGTTAGAAGCTAACGTCAAACACAATATGAGCCGAACCTACACCTAGTTTATTTTGCAAACTAACAGAGCATGGTTGACTTAAATTCAATATTCTATAACAAGCTAGAACCTATCTTGAAAATCATAACTTTTTTACTAGGTTAGGCGTATATTTAATTATACTATTTCAAAGTGAAGCCATTCATATACACTTTCGACTGAAAATTTGAAGAAGCAGTTTGAGCAAAGAACAGAAACGTTCGCTCAAAGCACTTGCCTAAATTATCTAAGAACCTAGATCAAAAAACGTCTAAACCTAAGTTTTATGGAGTTAACCCTATTGAAGCGATTAAAAACATCAAATAAGAGATTGGGATTTGGAAAAGTACTTTCTTATCTATGGAACCTACTTATTTTCGTGAATGGAAACGATTAATCACTGACGATGAAAAAAAATCTGAAAAGAGAAGGAGAAGAAGGGGTTAAGCTGAAGATGGAAAGTTATATAAGTGATTTTGATTTTCTTAAAAGCTGATTTAAGGTTTTTATATTAATGGTAAGGTAGGTTAGTAATTAAAACAGTTGGAGTATATGGGTATTAGACTATCAAGGATAACCCATATAAGATAATCGATGGGACTGTTTTGTATACTAAAAGATTTCAGCATGCCTAAACAACCTTCTAGTCTTTTTCACTTGACACAATTATCCTTCATTTTTAGTTAATTACAATAACTTCTGTATCCTTTTTTAAAGGAGTATAATTGGAAAACAAACTTTAATATAATATATCTAAAAAATCCGTGCCTTGGAATTTTACAAATTTTATCTAGATTGGAAAGCTTATAAAAAATCTCACAATGAGTATAAACAACAATATCAAATTTAGGTTTTCGAAAAATTTGAAAATATTTATTAGAGTTTTAGACACAATTTTAGAAAATTAAATGTATATCCATTATGCAAACCACAAAGGATACAAAATAACTGTTGGCAGTATTTTGATTATCATCAACTAATAAAATGATGTCTGCACCGATTACGGCCCTCCACCGTGGCATGGGTGTTCTAGTTACTATTTAAAAAAAATAACTTAGTACTATTATCACCAAGCGGAAAAACAATTTGGTGTTAACTGACCCAAACTTTATGTGAAACAAAGTTAATCTCATATTTTTTATTATGGATTTTATTCTTATTTTTAAGGAACCACGGTATTTTGATAAGCATTTTCTTTGAGACCAAAAGACTTCATCGTCGTTTCCAAAACAGAGATGATCCTTGTTGCGAACCATAATTTCATCATTTTGCCCACATAAATGTATCGGATGTAAAGATCAATTATTCTTGTTGACAAAAATTAAAAACCATGTAAGTCGGCTGTCCTGCAATTTCAGCGTATGATACAAATGGGCTCATGGTCCCCACCGTCGATGTGCATCATCTAGGTTGAATCGATTTTGAAAGTATGGTATAATATTCTCTAAACTTAATTTAACAGAGCGTCCTTAAATTTTACTAATATATTTTAGGGCCCTTTATATATATATATATATAATACGATCTAAAAAGATATTCATCACCTTCTCACATCTACGAACTCCTCGGTAAATCACCTCCATCAATATCATCATAGCTTTGACATCTTTCCGTTTCCTCGGTTATTAGGCTTAGAAGAATGAAACCCCACTCTTTAATTGCAACTACTTTCAAAGCATATCAAAAATCCTAAACAACTATTTCTTCCATAAAATATCTCAATTCTCTCCTCCTCAAATTCCATAAGATTATTGAGCCGTGCGACCCGAAGGGGGCTGAAGGGCCCGTAAGGAGGGGTCCCTTTTAAAACCACTTTTTGTCAATTGAAACCTGTGAAATTCAGAAAAAAGATTGGAAAATCAATTTCTACGGTTCAACCATTGCACATGAATAGACTAGAGTACCCTTAAACTTAAATGCAACTTCCTTCATTATCCTCACCTCTATTTGTTTTCCATACACCATAACTGCTGGAAGTGGCAACCAACCTAACACCATCCCCTAGCGCCTTCATCACCCGACTTTGCGGATACTTTGCTCCAGAAACAAGTTCTCTGTGACGCTCCACCACCATCATCACCACTTGCTTTCAGCACTCTACGACTTTAGTTTCCAACATCTCCACCACCACCTCATTCAGAAACGTTGATTACTATTATCGTTGTTCCACCTCCGCTTGACAGAAACATCAACACAACCACCAGTATAAGCACCTCACACAAGCACGCTATCGTCATACATTGGAACAATAATTGTTAACATCGTTGTTCTATACACGCTACCACAACCACCGGTGCCACCATCAAACACCGCCAATACCGGTCGCATTCTTTCCCAATTAATCAAATTAAATGAGTTTTGATTTGGTTTTCAATTTTTCCCAATTCATCAAATTAATCAATTCTCCATGATCGTTTTTCAAAATTTCTTGGGAAGAAAGAAAAAAAAAGCGAGAACCGAACGGAACAATAGTTTATCGATTTCAGACCCTAATTGAAATCAAAAATAAAACCCTAATTATAACTATCTTACCATATATTTACTGGTGATGATGGTGGTGCTTAGAAGCGGTGGTGGTCTTGGTGCCCACGGGTTGAAGAGTTAAGAAGAAAATCTGAATTTTGAACTAATTAGAGTGAAGTGTGAAGAGATTGATAGTTGTTATCGTTAAAAAATAATATCAATCAGAGAATCATTCAACTTGAGTCTGAGATTTGAAACATAAAAAAAGAAGATTTTTAGTAATGAAAACTTTTTTATTTATGTCTCTCTTTGAAGGCGTCGTGGAATCATTATCGAGTATAGAAAATTTTATACTCATCTTTGATTGTCAAGTGGGTGGGTCTGAAGGTGTGTCCGCATAAACTTACAACATATGATGGGTAATTGATTGTCACGAGTCATCGTCTGGCGACCGTGATTGGGATGCAGAGTTAAAATTGGCGGATTGGAGGCGGGTTTATGCAGCCTCGTATTATAACACATGTAGAAATTGATATAAAATTAAACCACCATACCTTGGATGCACAATGTGAAATTGGATGCCTATCAATACAGCCTAATGAAACGTTATGTTATGTGACAATTTAGTTTTTTTTCGATTAGACCCTCCCACCCGTGGCTGATATTCTAGTTTATTTCTGGTATTCTTTCTGAGGTTAGGATCGTTAGACAGAAAAATGGGAAGAGAAAAATGAAATGATCAAAAAATTGATTTAACATCATTTATTGCATTTGATAATTTAGTTAATCATAATCATAGGATCAATAACATTGACGGAAATAACTTTGCTGATGCATCTATTGATCTTCTTGCTTGATGGAAAAAATAAATCAATCTTTACTTATATTAAACATCAAGTTCAAATTTTTGTAAATATAGCACAAATTAATAGTTCAACTTTATTTCTTCTAAGTAAACAAATCAATAATTCTAAAACTACATCTAAAATGGACAGATTCTTCAAAACTATAAAATTAGAGAATTTGAATACAAATAGATATAAAGAGCTTATGGTTATTTAAGGAATAAAAATACCATTAATTATAAAAGTTTTATTAAATTACGGATCTACAGTGAAACTTCTTAATCCGACAGTTGTTACATGCGAGGTTCATTTTTAACTATCCATGGTCATGCGCGTGATAGCACGA
>JAJJWX010000432.1:0-61018 GCA_023529315.1 Papaver bracteatum
CTCTAGAGACCTTCAATTGAGTCAGGCATAGACAAATGATGACTCATTAAAAAGTTTACAAACCATGTACCAATATCTTATGAAAAAAATCAAGAAATAATTGGGTCATTTGTAAGGAAGCAAAGCGTGTACATGCACTTTTAGGATTTCGTCAAAAATTATTTTCTGCTTTAGAGACCTTTAATTGAGTCAAACATAAACAAATGATGATTCATTAGAATGTTTACAAACCATGTACCAATATCTTATGAGAAAATCAAGAAACAATTTGGCTCATTTTTACGTAAGCAAGGCATGTACAACTGGCTAGGCTTTTCGTCAAAAATTAGTTTCTTCTCAAGAGACCTTCAATTGAGTCAAACATAGACAAATGATGACTCATTAGAATGTTTACGAACCATGTACCAATATCTTACGAAAAAATCAAGAAATAATTTGGGTCATTTTTACGGAAGCAAAGCGTGTCTGGTACTAGGCTTTTAAGTCAAAAAATAGTTTCTGCTCTAGAGACCTTCAATTGAGTCAGGCATAGATAAATGATGACTCATTAAAAAGTTTACAAACCATGTACCAATATCTTATGAAAAAAATCAAGAAACAATTTGGGTCATTTTTACGAAAGCAAAGCGTGTTCATCTGCCTAAGCTTTACGTCAAAAATTATTTTCTTCTCTAGAGACCTTCAATTGAGTCAGACATAGAAAAATGATGACTCATTAGAATGTTTACAAACCATGTACCAATATCTTATGAAAAATCGAGAAATAATTTGGCTCAGTTTTACGGAAACAAAGCGTGTACAGCCGCCTAGGCTTTTGTCAAAAATTAGTTTCCGCGCTAGAGACCTTCAATTGAATTAGACATAGACAAATGATGACTCATTAGAATGTTTACAAACCATCTACCAATATCTTATGAACAAATCGAGAAACAATTTGGCTCATTTTTATGGAGGCAAAGCCTGTACAGCTGCCTAGGCTTTTCATCAAAAATTAGTCTCCGCTCTAGAGACCTTCAATTTAGTTATACATAGACAAATGATGACTTATTAGAAATCTTACGGACCATATAACAATATCTTATGAAAAAATTCAAGAAATAATTAAGGTCATTTTTATAGAAGCAAAGCGTGTACAGCTGCCTAGGCTTTTCGTCAAAAATTAGTTTCGGCTCTAGAGACCTTCAATTGAGTCATACATAGATAAATGATGACTCATTAGAATGTTTACAAACCATGTACCAATATCTTACGAAAAAATCAAGAAATAATTTGGGTCATTTTTACGGAAGCAAAGCGTGTACTGCCTAGGGTTTTCGTCAAAAAATAGTTTCTGCTCTAGAGACCTTCAATTGAGTCAGGCATAGACAAATGATGACTCATTAAAAAGTTTACAAACCATGTTCCAATATCTTACGAAAAAATCAAGAAATAATTTGGGTCATTTTTACGGAAGCAAAGCGTGTACAGCTGCCTAGGATTTTCATCAAAAAATAGTTTATGCTCAAGAGACCTTCAATTGAGTCAGACATAGATAAATGATGGCTCATTAGAATGTTTACAAACCATGTACCAATATCTTACGAAAAAGTCAAGAAACCATTTGGCTCATTTTTACGTAAGCAAGGCGTGTACAACTGGCTAGGCTTTTCGTCCAAAATTAGTTTCTACTCAAGGGATCTTCAATTGAGTCAGACATAGACAAATAATGACTCATTAGAATGTTTACAAACCATGTACCAATATCTTACGAAAAAATCAAGAAATAATTTGGGTCATTTTTACGGAAGCAAATCGTGTACAGCCTAGGATTTTCGTCAAAAAATAGTTTCTGCTCTACAGACCTTCAATTGAGTCAGGCATAGATAAATGATATCTCATTAGAATGTTTACAACCCATGTACCAATACCTTACGAAAAAATCAAGAAATAATTTGGCTCATTTTTACGTAAGCAAGGCGTGTACAACTGGCTAGGCTTTTCGTCAAAAATTAGTTTCTGCTCAAGATATCTTCAATTGAGTCAGACATAGACAAATGATGACTCATTAGAATGTTTACAAACCATGTACCAATATCTTACGAAAAAATCAAGAAATAATTTGGGTCATTTTTACAGAAGCAAAGCGTGTACAACCTAGGCTTTTCGTCAAAAAATAGTTTCTTCTCTAGAGACCTTCAATTGAGTCAGGCATAGACAAATGATGACTCATTAAAAGGTTTACAAACCATGTACCAATATCTTATGAAAAAATCGAGAAATAATTTGGCTCAGTTTTACGGAGGCAAAGCTTGTACAGCTGCCTAGGCTTTTCGACAAAAATTAGTTTCCGTTCTAGAGACCTTCGATTGAGTTAGACATGGAGAAATGATGACTTATTAGAAATCTTAGGGACCATATAACAATATCTTATGAAAAAAATCAGGAAATAATTTGGGTCATTTTTAAGGAAGCAAAGCGTGTACAACTGCCAAGGATTTTCGTCAAAAATTAGTTTCTGCTCTAAAAACCCTCAATTGTGTCAGATATAGACAAATGATGACTCGTTAGAATGTTTCAAACCATGTACCAATATCTTATGAAAATAATCAAGAAACAATTTGGCTCATTTTTACGGAAGTAAAGCGTGTACATCTGCCTAGGCTTCTCGTCAAAAATTAGTTTCCGCTCTAGAGACCTTCAGTTGAGTTAGACATAGACAAATGATTAATTATTAGAAATCTTACGGACCATATAACAATATCTTATGAAAAAATCAAGAAATAATTTGGGTCATTTTTACGAAAGCAAAGCATGTACATCTTCCTAATCTTTTCGTCAAAAATTAGTTTCTTCTCTAGAGACCATCAATTGAGTCAGATATAGACTAATGATGACTCATTAGTATGTTCCAAACCATGTACCAATATCTTATGAAAAAATCAAGAAACAATTTGGCTCATTTTTACGGAAGCAAAGCGTGTACATCTGCCTAGGCTTTTCGTCAAAAATTAGTTTCTACTCTAGATACCTTTAATTGAGTCAAACACAGACAAATGATGACTCATTAGAATGTTCACAAATCATGTACCAATATCTTATGAAAAATCAAGAAACAATTTGGCTCATTTTTACGGAAGCAAAGCGTGTACAACTGCCTAGGCTTTTCGTCAAAAATTAGTTTCCGCTCTAGAGACCTTCAATTGAGTTAAACATGGAGAAATGATGACTTATTAGAAATCTTAGGGACCATATAACAATATCTTATGAAAAAAATCAGGAAATAATTTGGGTCATTTTTAAGGAAGCAAAGCGTGTACAAGCGCGAGGATTTTTGTCAAAAATTAGTTTACTGCTCTAGAGACCCTCAATTGAGTCAGATATAGACAAATGATGACCCATTAGAATGTTTCAAACCATGTACCAATATATTATGAAAAAATCAAGAAGCAATTTGGCTCATTTTTACGGAAGTAAAGCATGTACAGCTACCTAGGTTTCCCGTCAAAAATTAGTTTCCGCTCTAGAGACCTTTAGTTGAGTTAGACATAGACAAATGATGACTTATTAGAAATCTTATGGACCATATAACAATATTTTATGAAAAAAATCAGGAAATAATTTGGGTCATTTTTATGGAAGCAAAGCGTGTCAATTGCCCTAGGATTTTCGTTAAAAATTAGTTTTGCTCTAGAGACCTTCAATTGAGTCGGATATTAACAAATGATGACTCATTAGAATGTTTCAAACCATGTACCAATATCTTATTAAATAATCAAGAAACAATTTGGCTCATTTTTACGGGAAGTAAAGCGTGTACACTGCACAGGCTTCTCGTCAAAAATTAGTTTCTGCTCTAGAGACCTTCAGTTGAGTTAGACATAGACAAATGATGACTTATTTGAAATATTACCGACCATATAACAATATCTTATGAAAAAAATCCGGAAATTATGTGGGTCATTTTTACGAAAGCAAAGCATGTACATCTGAATAATCTTTTCCTCAAAAATTAGTTTTTGCCCTAGAGACCCTCAATTGAGTCAAATATAGACTAATGTTGACTCATTAGAATGTTCCAAACCACGTACCAATATCTTATGAAAAAATCAAGAAACAATTTGGCTCAATTTTACGGAAGCAAAGCGTGTACAGCTGCCTAGGCTTTTCGTCAAAAATTAGTTTTTGCTCTAGAGACCTTTAATTGAGTCACACATAGACAAATGATGACTCATTAGAATATTTACGGACCATATAACAATATCTTATTAAAAAATCCAGAAAAGAACTTGAGTTATTTTTACGGAAGCAAAGCGTGAACGACTTCATATGCTTTTCTCAAAAATTAGTTTAAACTCTAGAAACCTTGATTGAGTTAGACAAAGACAAATGATGACTTATTAGAAATCTTAGGACCATATAACGATATCTTATGAAAAAAATCATGAAATAATTTGGGTCATTTTTACGGAATCAAAGCGTGTACAACTACCTAGGATTTTCGTCAAAAATTAGTTTCTGCTTTAGAGACCTTCAATTGAGTCACACATAGACAAATGATGACTCATTAGGATATTTACAAACCATGTACCAATATCTTATGAAAAATTCAATAAACAATTTGGCTCATTTTTTCGGAAGCAAAGCGTGTTCAACTGCCTAGGATTTTCGCCAAAAATTAGTTTTCGCTCTAGAGACCTTCAATTGAGTTTGACATGGAGAAATGATGACTTATTATAAATCTTATGGACCATATAACAATATCTTATGAAAAAATCAAGAAACAATTTGGCTCATTTTTACGGAAGCAAAGCGTGTACAGCTACCTAGGATTTTCGTCAAAAATTAGTTTCTTCTCTAGAGACCTTAAATTGAGTCACACATAGACAAATGATTACTCATTAGAATGTTTACAAACCATGTACCAATATCTTATGAAAAATTCAAGAAACAATTTGACTCATTTTTACGGAAGCAAAGCGTGTACAGCTACCTAGGATTTTCGTCAAAAATTAGTTTCTGCTCTAGAGACCTTCAGTTGAGTTAGACATAGACAAATGATGACTTATTAGAAATCTTACGGACCATATAACAATATCTTATGAAAAAAATCAAGAAATAATATGGGTCATTTTACGGAAGCAAAGCGTGTACGGCTGCCTAGGCTTTTCGTCTATAATTAGTTTCTGCTCTAGAGACCTTAAATTGAGTCACACATAGACAAATGATGACTCATTAGAATGTTTACAAACCATGTACCAATATCTTATGAAAAATTCAAGAAATAATTTGACTCATTTTTACGGAAGCAAAGCGTGTACGCTACCTAGGATTTTCGTCAAAAATTAGTTTCTGCTCTAGAGACCTTCAGTTGAGTTAGACATAGACAAATGATAACTTATTAGAAATCTTACGGACCATATAACAATATCTTATGAAAAAAATCGGGGAAATAATTTGGGTCGTTTTTTACGGAAGCAAAAAGTGTGTACAGCTGCCTAGGATTTTCGTCAAAAATTAGTTTCTTCTCTAGAGACCCTTAATTGAGTCAGATATTGTCAAATGATGACTCATTAGAATGTTTCAAACCATGTACCAATATCTTATGAAAAAATCAAGAAACAATTTGGTTCATTTTTACGAAAGTAAAGCGTGTACATCACTAATATTTTCGTCAAAAATTAGTTTCTGCTCTAGAGACCCTCAATTGAGTCGGATATAGACTAATGATGACTCATTATAATGTTCCAAACCATATACCAATATATTATGAAAAAATCAAGAAACAATTTGGCTCATTTTTACGGAAGCAAAGCGTGTACATCTGCATAGGCTTTTCGTCGAAAATTAGTTTATGCTCTAGTGACCTTCAATTGAGTTAGACATGGAAAAATGATGACTTATTAGAAATATCTTATAACAATATCTTATGAAAAAAATCAGGAAATAATTTGGGTCATTTTTACGGAAGCAAAGCGTGAATAGCTGCCTAGGTTTTTCGTCAAAAATTAGTTTCTGCTCTAGAGACCCTCAATTGAGTCAGATATAGACAAATGATGACTCATTAGAATGTTTCAAACCATGTACCAATATCTTATGAAAAAATCTAGAAACAATTTGGCTCATTTTTACGGAAGTAAAGCGTGTCACAGTTGCCTAGGTTTCTCGTCAAAAAGTAGTTTTCCGCTCTAGAGACCTTGGTTGAGTTAGACATAGACAAATGATGACTTATTAGAAATCTTACGGACCATATAACAATATCTTATGAAAAAAATCAGGAAATAATTTGGGTCAATTTTAGGGAAGCAAAGCGTGTACAGCTTCATATGCTTTTCCTCAAAAATTAGTTTCTCCTCTTGTGACCTTTAATTGAGTCACACATAGACAAATGATGACTCATTAGAATATTTACGGACCATATAACAATATCTTCTTAAAAAATACAGAAAGAACTTGAGTTATTTTTACGGAAGCAAAGCGTGAACAGCTTCATATTCTTTTCCTCAAAAATTAGTTTCCGCTCTAGAGACCTTCAATTGAGTTAGACATAGACAAATGATGACTTATTATAAATCTTATGGACCATATAACAATATCTTATGAAAAAATTCTAGAAATAATTTGGGTCATTTTTACGGAATCAAAGCGTGTACAGCTACCTAGGCTTTTCGTCAAAAATTAGTTTCTGCTCTTGTGACCTTTAATTGAGTCACACATAGACAAATGATGACTCATTAGAATATTTACAATCCATGTACCAATATCTTATGAAAAGTTCAAGAAACAATTTGGCTCATTTTTACGGAAGCAAAGCGTGTACAACTGCCTAGGATTTTCGTCAAAAATTAGTTTCTGCTCTAGAGACCTCTAATTGAGTCACACATAGACAAATGATGACTCATTAGAAATCGTACGGACCATATAACAATATCTTATTAAAAAATCAAGAAAGAACTTGAGTTATTTTTATGGAAGCAAAGCGTGAACGACTTCATATGATTTTCCTCAAAAATTAGTTTCCGCTCTAGAGACTTTCAATTGAGTTAGACATGGAGAAATGATGACTTATTAGAAATCTTACGGACCATATAACAATATCTTATGAAAAAAATCAGGAAATAATTTGGCTAATTTTTACGGAAGCAAAGCGTGTACAGCTGCCTAGGCTTCTCGTCAAAAATTAGTTTTTGCTCTAGAGACCTTCAAATGAGTTAGACATAGACAAATGATGACTTATTAGAAATCTTACGAACCATATAACAATAACTCATGGAAAAAATCAGGAAATAATTTGGGTAAGGGTGCACACGGTACGGTTAGGCTCGGTTCTTGCCGAGGCCGAGTACATGTACCTCCCCATCCTCGGTTCCAAAATTTTGGACCGGTACCCTGCACCCTTGTACCTCGGTTCCGGTACCATTCGGTACCAGGTACGGTACCGGTACCAATCGGTACCTTATCATGGAAAACCAATTACATTCCACGTAAAACTACTTTTCGCAGTAGTAGTACGAGAAGAGCATAGAGCTTCTGTATATTTCGTATACCCCATTCAGTCCCCACCACTTTCAGTTCTTTTCATCAATCTGCTCTCCATTCTCTGGGTTTTAGCTTTTGTGCTTCAATGGAGTATTTTGATCCTGCTTTGTACCATAACTTCCTGAAAATGCGTTGTGATGAAATAGATCATTATCAGTTTCATCTTTCGATACAAACCAAACGCAACAACGCTAACAAAACAAGGTATAAGAAATCGTCAGTAGAAACAGAATAACAGCAACCAAACAAGGTTTTCTCATGTGTTTACTGTACACATCATTTCTTCACCTCTCAAGCCTTGGGTAGTCATCAGAATTCTCATAAGAGAGAAAGAGCTGCTGCTCGTAAAGCCCGCAATGCTGCTAAGACTACTCGTTTAGATACTAATCACCATTTTCAACAACAATACTACTTACCAGAACCACCAACTCTGTCATCACCATTATCTTCACCACCACCAGTAGTTTATGACCAGTACCCTTCATTTCAGAAGCTAAGCATGTATAGTGACAATAATATGGGAACTACTATATTAAGGAAGAGTACAAGTACCAAAACTTCTGATGTTGCTAAAAATAAAAGGTTTAACTACTGGGTAATTAAGAAGATGAGTAGTATCTATGGTGAATCGGGAGAAAGCTAAAAAACAAGAAACTAGCAGTTCTATAGCCATATCGATCATACTACTAGGTACATTCGGTCTGGGACGGCATGGGACTTGTATTGGACCGTGTACCTATACCCCCAAGAGCTCGGTTCCTATTTTTTGGACCGGTACCTCTACCCCTTTCCTCGGTTCGGTACAAAATCAGGTACGGTTCCATCGGTTCCGGGATGGTCCGTCTCGGTTCCTGTGCAAGCTTAAATTTGGGTCATTTTTACGGAAGCAAAGCGTGTACCGCTGCCTAGGCTTTTCGTCAAAAATTATTTTCTGCTCTAGAGACCTATAATTGAGTCACACATAGACAAATGATGACTCATTAGAAATCGTACGTACCAAATAACAATATCTTGTTAAAAAATCAAGAAAGAACTTGAGTTATTTTTATGGAAGCAAAGCGTGAACATCTTCATATGCTTTTCCTCAAAAATTAGTTTCCGCTCTAGAGACCTTCAATTGAGTTAGACATGGAGAAATGATGACTTATTATAAATCTTATGGACCATATAACAATATCTTATGAAAAAAATCAGGAAATAATTTGGGTCATTTTTAAGGAAGCAAAGCGTGTACAACTGCCAAGGATTTTTGTCAAAAATTAGTTTCTGCTCTAGAGACCCTCAATTGAGTCAGATATAGACAAATGATGACCCATTAGAATGTTTCAAACCATGTACCAATATATTATGAAAAAATCAAGAAGCAATTTGGCTCATTTTTACGGAAGTAAAGCATGTACAGCTACCTAGGTTTCCCGTCAAAAATTAGTTTCCGCTCTAGAGACCTTTAGTTGAGTTAGACATAGACAAATGATGACTTATTAGAAATCTTACGGACCATATAACAATATTTTATGAAAAAAATCAGGAAATAATTTGGGTCATTTTTATGGAAGCAAAGCGTGTACAGCTGCCTAGGATTTTCGTTAAAAATTAGTTTCTGCTCTAGAGACCTTCAATTGAGTCAGATATTAACAAATGATGACTCATTAGAATGTTTCAAACCATGTACCAATATCTTATTAAATAATCAAGAAACAATTTGGCTCATTTTTACGGAAGTAAAGCGTGTACACCTGCCTGGGCTTCTCGTCAAAAATTAGTTTCTGCTCTAGAGACCTTCAGTTGAGTTAGACATAGACAAATGATGACTTATTTGAAATATTACAAACCATATAACAATATCTTATGAAAAAAATCCGGAAATTATGTGGGTCATTTTTACGAAAGCAAAGCATGTACATCTGAATAATCTTTTCCTCAAAAATTAGTTTTTTGCCCTAGAGACCCTCAATTGAGTCAAATATAGACTAATGTTGACTCATTAGAATGTTCCAAACCACGTACCAATATCTTATGAAAAAATCAAGAAACAATTTGGCTCAATTTTACGGAAGCAAAGCGTGTACAGCTGCCTAGGCTTTTCGTCAAAAATTAGTTTTTGCTCTAGAGACCTTTAATTGAGTCACACATAGACAAATGATGACTCATTAGAATATTTACGGACCATATAACAATATCTTATTAAAAAATCCAGAAAGAACTTGAGTTATTTTTACGGAAGCAAAGCGTGAACAGCTTCATATGCTTTTCTCAAAAATTAGTTTCCGCTCTAGAAACCTTCAGTTCAGTTAGACAAAGACAAATGATGACTTATTAGAAATCTTACGGACCATATAACGATATCTTATGAAAAAAATCATGAAATAATTTGGGTCATTTTTACGGAATCAAAGCGTGTACAACTACCTAGGATTTTCGTCAAAAATTAGTTTCTGCTTTAGAGACCTTCAATTGAGTCACACATAGACAAATGATGACTCATTAGGATATTTACAAACCATGTACCAATATCTTATGAAAAATTCAATAAACAATTTGGCTCATTTTTTCGGAAGCAAAGCGTGTTCAACTGCCTAGGATTTTCGCCAAAAATTAGTTTTCGCTCTAGAGACCTTCAATTGAGTTTGACATGGAGAAATGATGACTTATTATAAATCTTATGGACCATATAACAATATCTTATGAAATAAATCAGGAAATAATATGGGTCATTTTTACGGAAGCAAAGCGTGTAAATTTAGCTGCTAGGATTTTTCGTCAAAAATTAGTTTCTTCTCTAGAGACCTTAAATTGAGTCACACATAGACAAATGATTACTCATTAGAATGTTTACAAACCATGTACCAATATCTTATGAAAAAATCAAGAAATAATTTGGGTCATTTTTGCAGAAACAAAGCGTGTACATCTATCTAGCCTTTTCATCAAAGACTAGTTTCGTCTCGAGAGACCTTCAATTGAGTAAGACATAGACAAATGATGACTTATTAGAAATCTTACGGACCATATAACAATATCTTATGAAAAAAATCAGGAAATAATTTGGGTCATTTTTACGGAAGCAAAGCGTAATAAATTACTAGGCTTTTCGTCTATAATTAGTTTCTACTCTAGAGACCTTAAATTGAGTCACACATAGACAAATGATGACTCATTAGAATGTTTACAAACCATGTACCAATATCTTATGAAAAATTCAAGAAATAATTTGACTCATTTTTATGGAAGCAAAGCGTGTACAGCTGCCTAGGCTTTTCGTCAAAAATTAGTTTCCGCTCTAGAGACCTTCAATTGAGTTAGACATAGACAAATTATGACTTATTAGAAATCTTACGGACCATATAACAATATCTTATGAAAAAAATCAGGAAATAATTTGGGTCATTTTTACGGAAGCAAAGCGTGTACAAGCTGCACTAGGCTTTTCGTCAAAAATTAGTTTCTTCTCTAGAGACCCTTAATTGAGTCGAGATATTGTCAAATGATGACTCATTAGAATGTTTCAAACCATGTACCAATATCTTATGAAAAAATCAAGAAACAATTTGGTTCATTTTTACGAAAGTAAAGCGTGTACATCTGCCTAATATTTTCGTCAAAAATTAGTTTCTGCTCTAGAGACCCTCAATTGAGTCAGATATAGACAAATGATGACTCATTATAATGTTTCCAAACCATATACCAATATCTTATGAAAAAATCAAGAAACAATTTGGCTCATTTTACGGAAGCAAAGCGTGTACATCTGCATAGGCTTTTCGTCGAAAATTAGTTTATGCTCTAGTGACCTTCAATTGAGTTAGACATGGAAAAATGATGACTTATTAGAAATATCTTATAACAATATCTTATGAAAAAAATCAGGAAATAATTTGGGTCATTTTTACGGAAGCAAAGCGTGAATAGCTGCCTAGGCTTTTCGTCAAAAATTAGTTTCTGCTCTAGAGACCCTCAATTGAGTCAGATATAGACAAATGATGACTCATTAGAATGTTTCAAACCATGTACCAATATCTTATGAAAAAATCTAGAAACAATTTGGCTCATTTTTACGGAAGTAAAGCGTGTACAGCTACCTAGGATTTTCGTCAAAAATTAGTTTCCGCTCTAGAGACCTTCAATTGAGTTAGACATAGACAAATGATGACTTATTAGAAATCTTACGGACCATATAACAATATCTTATGAAAAAAATCAAGAAATAATTTGGGTCATTTTTACGGAAGCAAAGCGTGTACATCTATCTAGGCTTTTCGTCAAAAATTATTTTCTGCTCTAGAGACCTTCAATTGAGTCACACATAGACAAATGATGACTCATTAGAAAGTTTACAAACCATGTACCAATATCTTATGCAAAAATCAAGAAACAATTTGGCTCATTTTTACGGAAGCAAAGCGTGTACAACTTCATATTCTATTCCTCAAAACGTAGTTTTTGCTCTAGAGACCTTCAATTGAGTAAGACATAGACAAATGATGACTTATTAGAAAGCTTACGGACCATATAACAATATCTTATGAAAAAAATCTAGAAATAATTTGGGTCATTTTTACGGAATCAAAGCGTGTAATTTTACCTAGGATTTTCGTCAAAAATTAGTTTCTTCTCTAGAGACCTTTAATTGAGTCACACATAGACAAATGATGACTCATTAGAATGTTTACAAACCATGTACCAATATCTTATGAAAAAATCGAGAAACAATTTGGCTCATTTTTACGGAAGCAAAGCGTGTACAGCTACCTAGGATTTTCCTCCAAACCTAGTTTCTGCTATAGAGACCTTCAATTGAGTAAGACATAGACAAATGATGACTCATTAGAAATCTTACGGACCATATAACAATATCTTATGAAAAAATCAGGAAATAATTTGGGTCATTTTTACAGAAGCAAAGCGTGTACACGCCTGATTTTCCTCAAAAATTAGTTTCTGCTCTAGAGACCTTCAATTGAGTCAGACATAGACAAATGATGACTCATTAGAATGTTTACAAACCATGTACCAATATCTTATGAAAAAATCAAGAAATAATTTGATTCATTTTTACGGAAGCAAAGCGTGTGCAGCTACCTAGGCTTTTCGTCAAAAATTAGTTTTTGCTCTAGAGACCTTCAATTGAGTAAGACATAGACAAATGATGACTTATTAGAAATCTTACAAACCATATAACAATATCTTATGAAAAAAATCAGGAAATAATTTGGGTCATTTTTAGGAAGCAAAGTGTGTCTAACTGCCTAGGATTTTCGTCAAAAATTAGTTTCTTCTCTAGAGACCTTAATTAGTCGAGATATTGTCAAATGATGACTCATTAGAATGTTTCAAACCATGTACCAATATCTTATGAAAAAATCAAGAAACAATTTGGTTCATTTTCAAAGTAATGCGTGTACAACTGCCTAGGCTTTTAGTCAAAAAAAATAGTTTCTGCTCTAGAGACCTTCAATTGAGTCAGGCATAGACAAATGATGACTCATTAAAAAGTTTACAAACCATGTACCAATATCTTATGAAAAAAATCAAGAAATAATTGGGTCATTTGTAAGGAAGCAAAGCGTGTACATCTGCCTAGGATTTCCGTCAAAAATTATTTTCTGCTTTAGAGACCTTTAATTAAGTCAAACATAGACAAATGATTATTCATTAGAATGTTTACAAACCATGTACCAATATCTTATGAGAAAATCAAGAAACAATTTGGCTCATTTTTACGTAAGCAAGGCGTGTACAACTGGCTAGGCTTTTCGTCAAAAATTAGTTTCTTCTCAAGAGACCTTCAATTGAGTCAAACATAGACAAATGATGACTCATTAGAATGTTTACAAACGATGTACCAATATCTTACGAAAAAATCAAGAAATAATTTGGGTCATTTTTACGGAAACAAAGCGTGTACAGCTGCCTAGGCTTTTCGTCAAAAAAATAGTTTCTGCTCTAGAGACCTTCAATTGAGTCAGGCATAGATAAATGATGACTCATTAAAAAGTTTACAAACCATGTACCAATATCTTATGAAAAAAATCAAGAAACAATTTGGGTCATTTTTACGAAAGCAAAGCGTGTTCATCTGCCTAAGCTTTACGTCAAAAATTATTTTCTTCTCTAGAGACCTTCAATTGAGTCAGACATAGAAAAATGATGACTCATTAGAATGTTTACAAACCATGTACCAATATCTTATGAAAAATCGAGAAATAATTTGGCTCAGTTTTACGGAAACAAAGCGTGAAAGACCTAGGCTTTTGTCAAAAATTAGTTTCCGCTCTAGAGACCTTCAATTGAATTACACATAGACAAATGATGACTCATTAGAATGTTTACAAACCATCTACCAATATCTTATGAAAAAATTGAGAAACAATTTGGCTCATTTTTATGGAGGCAAAGCCTGTACAGCTGCCTAGGCTTTTCATCAAAACTTAGTTTCCGCTCTAGAGACCTTCAATTTAGTTATACATAGACCAATGATGACTTATTAGAAATCTTACGGACCATATAACAACATCTTATGAAAAAATTCAGGAAATAATTAGGGTCAGTTTTACAGAAGCAAAGCGTGTACAGATGCCTAGGCTTTTCGTCAAAATCAGTTTCGGCTCTAGAGACCTTCAATTGAGTCAGACATAGATAAATGATGACTCATTAGAATGTTTACAAACCATGTACCAATATCTTACGAAAAAATCAAGAAATAATTTGGGTCATTTTTACGGAAGCAAAGCGTGTACTGCCTAGGGTTTTCGTCAAAAAATAGTTTCTGCTCTAGAGACCTTCAATTGAGTCAGGCATAGACAAATGATGACTCATTAAAAAGTTTACAAACCATGTTCCAATATCTTACGAAAAAATCAAGAAATAATTTGGGTCATTTTTACGGAAGCAAAGCGTGTACAGCTGCCTAGGATTTTCATCAAAAAATAGTTTATGCTCAAGAGACCTTCAATTGAGTCAGACATAGATAAATGATGGCTCATTAGAATGTTTACAAACCATGTACCAATATCTTACGAAAAAGTCAAGAAACCATTTGGCTCATTTTTACGTAAGCAAGGCGTGTACAACTGGCTAGGCTTTTCGTCCAAAATTAGTTTCTACTCAAGGGATCTTCAATTGAGTCAGACATAGACAAATAATGACTCATTAGAATGTTTACAAACCATGTACCAATATCTTACGAAAAAATCAAGAAATAATTTGGGTCATTTTTAAAAATCGTGTCTTTTGACCTAGGATTTTCGTCAAAAAATAGGCTCTCTGAGACCTTCAATTGAGTCAGGCATAGATAAATGATATCTCATTAGAATGTTTACAACCCATGTACCAATACCTTACGAAAAAATCAAGAAATAATTTGGCTCATTTTTACGTAAGCAAGGCGTGTACAACTGGCTAGGCTTTTCGTCAAAAATTAGTTTCTGCTCAAGATATCTTCAATTGAGTCAGACATAGACAAATGATGACTCATTAGAATGTTTACAAACCATGTACCAATATCTTACGAAAAAATCAAGAAATAATTTGGGTCATTTTTACAGAAGCAAAGCGTGTACAACCTAGGCTTTTCGTCAAAAAATAGTTTCTTCTCTAGAGACCTTCAATTGAGTCAGGCATAGACAAATGATGACTCATTAAAAGGTTTACAAACCATGTACCAATATCTTATGAAAAAATCGAGAAATAATTTGGCTCAGTTTTACGGAGGCAAAGCTTGTACAGCTGCCTAGGCTTTTCGACAAAAATTAGTTTCCGTTCTAGAGACCTTCGATTGAGTTAGACATGGAGAAATGATGACTTATTAGAAATCTTAGGGACCATATAACAATATCTTATGAAAAAAATCAGGAAATAATTTGGGTCATTTTTAAGGAAGCAAAGCGTGTACAACTGCCAAGGATTTTCGTCAAAAATTAGTTTCTGCTCTAAAAACCCTCAATTGTGTCAGATATAGACAAATGATGACTCGTTAGAATGTTTCAAACCATGTACCAATATCTTATGAAAATAATCAAGAAACAATTTGGCTCATTTTTACGGAAGTAAAGCGTGTACATCTGCCTAGGCTTCTCGTCAAAAATTAGTTTCCGCTCTAGAGACCTTCAGTTGAGTTAGACATAGACAAATGATTAATTATTAGAAATCTTACGGACCATATAACAATATCTTATGAAAAAAATCAGGAAATAATTTGGGTCTTTTTTACGAAAGCAAAGCATGTACATCTTCCTAATCTTTTCGTCAAAAATTAGTTTCTTCTCTAGAGACCATCAATTGAGTCAGATATAGACTAATGATGACTCATTAGTATGTTCCAAACCATGTACCAATATCTTATGAAAAAATCAAGAAACAATTTGGCTCATTTTTACGGAAGCAAAGCGTGTACATCTGCCTAGGCTTTTCGTCAAATAATAGTTTCTACTCTAAAGACCTTTAATTGAGTCAAACATAGACAAATGATGACTCATTAGAATGTTTACAAACCATGTACCAATATCTTGTTAAAAAATCAAGAAAGAATTTGAGTTATTTTTATGGAAGCAAAGCGTGAACATCTTCATATGCTTTTCCTCAAAAATTAGTTTCCGCTCTAGAGACCTTCAATTGAGTTAAACATGGAGAAATGATGACTTATTAGAAATCTTAGGGACCATATAACAATATCTTATGAAAAAAATCAGGAAATAATTTGGGTCATTTTTAAGGAAGCAAAGCGTGTACAACTGCCAAGGATTTTTGTCAAAAATTAGTTTCTGCTCTAGAGACCCTCAATTGAGTCGAGATATAGACAAATGATGACCCATTAGAATGTTTCAAACCATGTACCAATATATTATGAAAAAATCAAGAAGCAATTTGGCTCATTTTTACGGAAGTAAAGCATGTACAGCTACCTAGGTTTCCCGTCAAAAATTAGTTTCCGCTCTAGAGACCTTTAGTTGAGTTAGACATAGACAAATGATGACTTATTAGAAATCTTACGGACCATATAACAATATTTTATGAAAAAAATCAGGAAATAATTTGGGTCATTTTTATGGAAGCAAAGCGTGTACAGCTGCCTAGGATTTTCGTTAAAAATTAGTTTCTGCTCTAGAGACCTTCAATTGAGTCAGATATTAACAAATGATGACTCATTAGAATGTTTCAAACCATGTACCAATATCTTATTAAATAATCAAGAAACAATTTGGCTCATTTTTACGGAAGTAAAGCGTGTACACCTGCCTGGGCTTCTCGTCAAAAATTAGTTTCTGCTCTAGAGACCTTCAGTTGAGTTAGACATAGACAAATGATGACTTATTTGAAATATTACCGACCATATAACAATATCTTATGAAAAAAATCCGGAAATTATGTGGGTCATTTTTACGAAAGCAAAGCATGTACATCTGAATAATCTTTTCCTCAAAAATTAGTTTTTGCCCTAGAGACCCTCAATTGAGTCAAATATAGACTAATGTTGACTCATTAGAATGTTCCAAACCACGTACCAATATCTTATGAAAAAATCAAGAAACAATTTGGCTCAATTTTACGGAAGCAAAGCGTGTACAGCTGCCTAGGCTTTTCGTCAAAAATTAGTTTTTGCTCTAGAGACCTTTAATTGAGTCACACATAGACAAATGATGACTCATTAGAATATTTACGGACCATATAACAATATCTTATTAAAAAATCCAGAAAGAACTTGAGTTATTTTTACGGAAGCAAAGCGTGAACAGCTTCATATGCTTTTCTCAAAAATTAGTTTCCGCTCTAGAAACCTTCAGTTCAGTTAGACAAAGACAAATGATGACTTATTAGAAATCTTACGGACCATATAACGATATCTTATGAAAAAAATCATGAAATAATTTGGGTCATTTTTACGGAATCAAAGCGTGTACAACTACCTAGGATTTTCGTCAAAAATTAGTTTCTGCTTTAGAGACCTTCAATTGAGTCACACATAGACAAATGATGACTCATTAGGATATTTACAAACCATGTACCAATATCTTATGAAAAATTCAATAAACAATTTGGCTCATTTTTTCGGAAGCAAAGCGTGTTCAACTGCCTAGGATTTTCGCCAAAAATTAGTTTTCGCTCTAGAGACCTTCAATTGAGTTTGACATGGAGAAATGATGACTTATTATAAATCTTATGGACCATATAACAATATCTTATGAAATAAATCAGGAAATAATATGGGTCATTTTTACGGAAGCAAAGCGTGTACAGCTGCCTAGGATTTTCGTCAAAAATTAGTTTCTTCTCTAGAGACCTTAAATTGAGTCACACATAGACAAATGATTACTCATTAGAATGTTTACAAACCATGTACCAATATCTTATGAAAAATTCAAGAAACAATTTGACTCATTTTTACGGAAGCAAAGCGTGTACAGCTACCTAGGATTTTCGTCAAAAATTAGTTTCTGCTCTAGAGACCTTCAGTTGAGTTAGACATAGACAAATGATGACTTATTAGAAATCTTACGGACCATATAACAATATCTTATGAAACAAATCAGGAAATAATATGGGTCATTTTTACGGAAGCAAAGCGTGTACAGCTGCCTAGGCTTTTCGTCTATAATTAGTTTCTGCTCTAGAGACCTTAAATTGAGTCACACATAGACAAATGATGACTCATTAGAATGTTTACAAACCATGTACCAATATCTTATGAAAAATTCAAGAAATAATTTGACTCATTTTTACGGAAGCAAAGCGTGTACGCTACCTAGGATTTTCGTCAAAAATTAGTTTCTGCTCTAGAGACCTTCAGTTGAGTTAGACATAGACAAATGATAACTTATTAGAAATCTTACGGACCATATAACAATATCTTATGAAAAAAATCAGGAAATAATTTGGGTCGTTTTTACGGAAGCAAAGTGTGTACAGCTGCCTAGGATTTTCGTCAAAAATTAGTTTCTTCTCTAGAGACCCTTAATTGAGTCAGATATTGTCAAATGATGACTCATTAGAATGTTTCAAACCATGTACCAATATCTTATGAAAAAATCAAGAAACAATTTGGTTCATTTTTACGAAAGTAAAGCGTGTACATCTGCCTAATATTTTCGTCAAAAATTAGTTTCTGCTCTAGAGACCCTCAATTGAGTCAGATATAGACTAATGATGACTCATTATAATGTTCCAAACCATATACCAATATATTATGAAAAAATCAAGAAACAATTTGGCTCATTTTTACGGAAGCAAAGCGTGTACATCTGCATAGGCTTTTCGTCGAAAATTAGTTTATGCTCTAGTGACCTTCAATTGAGTTAGACATGGAAAAATGATGACTTATTAGAAATATCTTATAACAATATCTTATGAAAAAAATCAGGAAATAATTTGGGTCATTTTTACGGAAGCAAAGCGTGAATAGCTGCCTAGGTTTTTCGTCAAAAATTAGTTTCTGCTCTAGAGACCCTCAATTGAGTCAGATATAGACAAATGATGACTCATTAGAATGTTTCAAACCATGTACCAATATCTTATGAAAAAATCTAGAAACAATTTGGCTCATTTTTACGGAAGTAAAGCGTGTACAGCTGCCTAGGTTTCTCGTCAAAAAGTAGTTTCCGCTCTAGAGACCTTCAGTTGAGTTAGACATAGACAAATGATGACTTATTAGAAATCTTACGGACCATATAACAATATCTTATGAAAAAAATCAGGAAATAATTTGGGTCAATTTTAGGGAAGCAAAGCGTGTACAGCTTCATATGCTTTTCCTCAAAAATTAGTTTCTCCTCTTGTGACCTTTAATTGAGTCACACATAGACAAATGATGACTCATTAGAATATTTACGGACCATATAACAATATCTTCTTAAAAAATACAGAAAGAACTTGAGTTATTTTTACGGAAGCAAAGCGTGAACAGCTTCATATTCTTTTCCTCAAAAATTAGTTTCCGCTCTAGAGACCTTCAATTGAGTTAGACATAGACAAATGATGACTTATTATAAATCTTATGGACCATATAACAATATCTTATGAAAAAATTCTAGAAATAATTTGGGTCATTTTTACGGAATCAAAGCGTGTACAGCTACCTAGGCTTTTCGTCAAAAATTAGTTTCTGCTCTTGTGACCTTTAATTGAGTCACACATAGACAAATGATGACTCATTAGAATATTTACAATCCATGTACCAATATCTTATGAAAAGTTCAAGAAACAATTTGGCTCATTTTTACGGAAGCAAAGCGTGTACAACTGCCTAGGATTTTCGTCAAAAATTAGTTTCTGCTCTAGAGACCTCTAATTGAGTCACACATAGACAAATGATGACTCATTAGAAATCGTACGGACCATATAACAATATCTTATTAAAAAATCAAGAAAGAACTTGAGTTATTTTTATGGAAGCAAAGCGTGAACAGCTTCATATGATTTTCCTCAAAAATTAGTTTCCGCTCTAGAGACTTTCAATTGAGTTAGACATGGAGAAATGATGACTTATTAGAAATCTTACGGACCATATAACAATATCTTATGAAAAAAATCAGGAAATAATTTGGCTAATTTTTACGGAAGCAAAGCGTGTACAGCTGCCTAGGCTTCTCGTCAAAAATTAGTTTTTGCTCTAGAGACCTTCAAATGAGTTAGACATAGACAAATGATGACTTATTAGAAATCTTACGAACCATATAACAATAACTCATGGAAAAAATCAGGAAATAATTTGGGTAAGGGTGCACACGGTACGGTTAGGCTCGGTTCTTGCCGAGGCCGAGTACATGTACCTCCCCATCCTCGGTTCCAAAATTTTGGACCGGTACCTGTACCTTGTACCTCGGTTCCGGTACCATTCGGTACCAGGTACGGTACCGGTACCAATCGGTACCTTATCATGGAAAACCAATTACATTCCACGTAAAACTACTTTTCGCAGTAGTAGTACGAGAAGAGCATAGAGCTTCTGTATATTTCGTATACCCCATTCAGTCCCCACCACTTTCAGTTCTTTTCATCAATCTGCTCTCCATTCTCTGGGTTTTAGCTTTTGTGCTTCAATGGAGTATTTTGATCCTGCTTTGTACCATAACTTCCTGAAAATGCGTTGTGATGAAATAGATCATTATCAGTTTCATCTTTCGATACAAACCAAACGCAACAACGCTAACAAAACAAGGTATAAGAAATCGTCAGTAGAAACAGAATAACAGCAACCAAACAAGGTTTTCTCATGTGTTTACTGTACACATCATTTCTTCACCTCTCAAGCCTTGGGTAGTCATCAGAATTCTCATAAGAGAGAAAGAGCTGCTGCTCGTAAAGCCCGCAATGCTGCTAAGACTACTCGTTTAGATACTAATCACCATTTTCAACAACAATACTACTTACCAGAACCACCAACTCTGTCATCACCATTATCTTCACCACCACCAGTAGTTTATGACCAGTACCCTTCATTTCAGAAGCTAAGCATGTATAGTGACAATAATATGGGAACTACTATATTAAGGAAGAGTACAAGTACCAAAACTTCTGATGTTGCTAAAAATAAAAGGTTTAACTACTGGGTAATTAAGAAGATGAGTAGTATCTATGGTGAATCGGGAGAAAGCTAAAAAACAAGAAACTAGCAGTTCTATAGCCATATCGATCATACTACTAGGTACATTCGGTCTGGGACGGCATGGGACTTGTATTGGACCGTGTACCTATACCCCCAAGAGCTCGGTTCCTATTTTTTGGACCGGTACCTCTACCCCTTTCCTCGGTTCGGTACAAAATCAGGTACGGTTCCATCGGTTCCGGGATGGTCCGTCTCGGTTCCTGTGCAAGCTTAAATTTGGGTCATTTTTACGGAAGCAAAGCGTGTACCGCTGCCTAGGCTTTTCGTCAAAAATTATTTTCTGCTCTAGAGACCTATAATTGAGTCACACATAGACAAATGATGACTCATTAGAAATCGTACGTACCAAATAACAATATCTTGTTAAAAAATCAAGAAAGAACTTGAGTTATTTTTATGGAAGCAAAGCGTGAACATCTTCATATGCTTTTCCTCAAAAATTAGTTTCCGCTCTAGAGACCTTCAATTGAGTTAGACATGGAGAAATGATGACTTATTAGAAATCTTACGGACCATATAACAATATCTTATGAAAAAAATCAGGAAATAATTTGGGTCATTTTTACGGAAGCAAATCGTGTACAGCTGCCTAGGATTTTCGTCAAAAATTAGTTTTTGCTCTAGAGACCCTCAATTTAGTCAGATATAGACACATGATGACTCATTAGAATGTTTCGAACCATGTACCAATATCTTATGAAAAATTAAGAAACAATTTGGCTCATTTTTACGGAAGCAAAGCGTGTACAGCTGCCTAGGCTTCTCGTCAAAAATTAGTTTCTGCTCTAGAGACCTTCAAATGAGTTAGACATAGACAAATGATGACTTATTAGAAATCTTACGAACCATATAACAATATCTTATGAAAAAAATCAGGAAATAATTTGGGTAAGGGTGCACACGGTACGGTTCGGCTCGGTTCTTGCCGAGGCCGAGTACATGTACCTCCCCATCCTCGGTTCCAAAATTTTGGACCGGTACTTGTACCTTGTACCTCGGTTCCGGTACCATTCGGTACCAGGTACGGTACCGGTACCAATCGGTACCTTATCATGGACAACCAATTACATTCCACGTAAAACTACTTTTCGCAGTAGAAGTACGAGAAGAGCAGAGAGCATTTGTATATTTCGTATACCCCATTCAGTCCCCACCACTTTCAGTTCTTTTCATCAATCTTCTCTTCATTCTCTGGATTTTAACTTTTGTGCTTCAATGGAGGATTTTCATCCTGCTTTGTACCATAACTTCCTGAAAATGCGTTGTGATGAAACAGATCATTATCAGTTTCATCTTTCGATACAAACCAAACGCAACAACGCTAACAAAACAAGGTATAAGAAATCGTCAGTAGACACAGAATAACAGCAACCAAACAAGGTTTTCTCATGTGTTTACTGTACACATCATTTCTTGACCTCTCAAGCCTTGGGTAGTCATCAGAATGCTCATAAGAGAGAAATAGCTGCTGCTCGTAAAGCCCGCGATGCTGCTAAGACTACTCGTTTAGATACTAATCACCATTTTCAACAACAATACTACTTACCAGAACCACCAACTCTGTCATCACCATTATCTTCACCACCACCAGTAGTTTATGACCAGTACCCTTCATTTCAGAAGCTAAGCATGTATAGTGACAATAATATGGGAACTACTATATTAAGGAAGAGTACAAGTACCAGAACTTCTGATGTTGCTAAAAATAAGAGGTTTAACTGATGGGTAATTAAGAAGATGAGTAGTATCAATGGCAAATCGGGAGAAAGCTAAAAAATAAGACACTAGCAGTTTTATAGCCCCATCGATCATACTTCTAGGTACATTCGGTCTGGGACGGCATGTGACTTGTATTGGACCATGTACCTATACCCCCAAGAGCTCGGTTCCTATTTTTTGGACCGGTACCTCTACCCGCTTCCTCGGTTCGGTACAAAATCAGGTACGGTTCCATCGGTTCCTGGACGGTCCGGCGGTCCGGCTCGGTTCCTGTGCACCCTTAAATTTGGGTCATTTTTACGGAAGCAAAGCGTGTACCGCTGCCTAGGCTTTTCGTCAAAAATTATTTCCTGCTCTAGAGACCTATAATTGAGTCACACATAGACAAATGATGACTCATTAGAAATCGTATGGACCATATAACAATATCTTATTAAAAAATCAAGAAAGAACTTGAGTTATTTTTATGGAAGCAAAGCGTGAACAACTTCATATGCTTTTCCTCAAAAATTAGTTTCCGCTCTAGAAACCTTCAATTGAGTTAGACATGGAGAAATGATGACTTATTAGAAATCTTATGGACCATATAACAATATCTTATGGAAAAAATCAGGAAATAATTTGGGTCATTTTTACAGAAGCAAAGCGTGTACATGCCTAGGCTTTTCGTCAAAATTAGTTTCTGCTCTAGAGATCTTCAATTGAGTCAGACATATACGAATGATGACTCATTAGAATGTTTACAAACCATGTACCAATATCTTATGAAAAAATCAAGTAACAATTTGGCTCATTTTTACATAAGCAAAGCGTGTACAACTGATTGGGATTTTTGTCAAAAAATAGTTTCCGCTCTAGAGACCTTCAACTGAGTTAGACATAGACAAATGATGACTTATTAGAAATCTTACGGACCATATAACAATATCTTATGAAAAAAATCAGAAAATAATTTGGGTCATTTCTCGGAAGCAAAGCGTGTACAGCTGCCTAAGCTTTTCGTCAAAAATTAGTTTCTGTTCTAGAGACCTTTAATTGAGTCACACATAGACAAATGATGACTCATTAGAATATTTACAAGCCATGTACCAATATCTTATGAAAAATTCAAGAAATAATTTGGCTCATTTTTACGGAAGCAAAGCGTGTACATCTGCCTAGGATTTTCGTCAAAAATTAGTTTCTGCTCTAGAGACCTTTAATTGAGTCAAACATAGACAAATGATGACTCATTAGAATGTTTACAAACCATGTACCAATATCTTATGAAAAAATCAAGAAATAATTTGGCTCATTTTTACGGAAGCAAAGGGTGTACAGCTGCCTAGGAGTTTCGTCAAAAAATAGTTTCCACTCTTGAGACCTTCAATTGAGTTATATATCGACAAATGATGACTTATTACAAATATTACGCACCATTTAACAATATCTTATGAAAAAAATCAGGAAATAATTTGGGTCATTTTTACGGAAGCAAAGCGTCTACAGCTGCCTAGGCTTTTCATCAAAAATTAGTTTTTGCTCTAGAGACCTTTAATTGAGTCACACATAGACAAATGATGACTCATTTGAATATTTACAAACCATGTACCAATATCTTATGAAAAATTCAATAAACAATTTGGCTCATTTTTACGGAAGCAAAGCATGTGCATCTGCCTAGGCTTTTCGTCAAAAATTTGTTTCTGCTCTAGAGACATTTAATTGAGTCACACATAGACAAATGATGACTCATTAGAATATTTAAAAACCATGTACCAATATCTTATGAAAATTCCAAGAAACAATTTGGCTAATTTTTACAGATGCAAAGCGTGTACAGCTGCCTAGGCATTTCGTCAAAAATTAGTTTCCGCTCTAGAGACCTTCAATTGAGTTAGACATGGAGAAATGATGACTTATTAGAAATCTTACGGACCATATAACAATATCTTATGAAAAAAGTTAGGATATAATTTGGGTCATTTTTACGAAAGTTGTAGTTGCAGGATTTCCCACACTACACCCTTGTTATGATCTTGCTATAATCAACTCGTAATTGAAGATGAAAAACGACACTTTATTATTTTGGTTTCAGAAATGTTTACAGAAATGAGAGAATTCAAGATTACAACTATTTTCTTGAAGTTTTTTCTCTCCTCAAGATTTTCTTAACTCTCAAAAATACATCATCCTTTACCGGATACATTGAGTCTATATTTATAGGGTAGTTACATAGTGGATGACAGCTAAGTTTTCCTCTTATTTCAGGTTGATTCTGCGATTGTACCTCGATAGTTACAATGTTAAATCTCGCAAGTTTATAACCATCGCAGAACTAAAATGATTCTCTCAAGTTTTCTTCAATCGTCAGGTATTACGTCTCTCTTTTGAAGGCTTTTGTGACACTCGTGAAATGTTGATATAAAATCTAGCGGTGACGCTCGCTATGAAGTGTTGTTAATCTCGAAGAAAATAGATATAACGATTTTCTGGTCCTACATCTTGCCTCTTCTCATGTCTTTTCTGCGAAGAAGAGAAGATCATGAGAATTTTAAAATGCTGCAACTATTTATCTCTTCAGATTTCCCTGTTCTGACACGTTTATGTACCCTTCGCCAGCTGGTTTCACATATTCTCTCTTCTAATGAATTTATGACACATCCTCTCTAACCGCTGCGATCTGACCGTTCATGTCTTTTCTTAGCATTAATTGCGTTCATCTTCTCGAGAAACCTCTTCTTCTATAAATACTACTTTCATTCTTTTCTTTTCCTCTTTTTACTTTCTTCTTCTTTCTCTGCGTAACTTCTCTGCAAGTTTATTGTTCTTCCGTAAATTGCGTGTCTGTCATCGCTGTGATTTCTTTCTTATTTTTCAACCTTTTCTTTCATTCCCATACTCAAAAATGGTTGCTGCTGGTGCTAAAAACTTGACTGCTTTTAATGAGATGCGAGAAAAGCTCAAAAGTAAAGGTTTTACCTTATCTACAATTCCAGGCCAAAGCCCTAGATCTGAACTTTCTATCAAACTATTTTCTGATCATCAATGCTCTCGCCAGAAAATCATAGTACCGCTAGGTCAACTTGAAGCTGGTCTTCCCCTTCCTCTCTATGACCCAGAACTCCCATTATTCTGTCGAGAGGTTCTCGCGAGCAATATACCAATTAGGTGGAGATTGTATCAGATTGCTTCTCGAATATGCTTCTCGCGGTGCTGATAAAGGTTCTTGCTATCCTGAAGCTCCAAAGAATCCTCAATTTAAGGATGTTCCCATTGTTTCTGCAGATTATACTGTGGAGAATTTCTTCAAAAATTACAAGATAGTTCCTATGAAGAGGGATAGTACTTACTGGGGTGTCCGCTTGAAGAAAGAAAATGTCGCTGATGATGAGGCTCTTATGTTAGACATTGATTGGCATACACCTACCAATCAAGGCCCTCGCCACTCCAGCAATGATAAATGGTTTATCTTTCCGCTATGTCTTGAAGGTCCTTATATATCTGGTTCTCTCCCATTACCTGCAAATCTCTCAGAGTATGTGCCATGGGTCTTCAACTGGCCTGAAAGATCTAAAGAAGTATATCCTCTCAACTTTTTGCATTATTATTATTCACTATCTTCTTCATGTTTTTATATTCTCGCTAATTATTTTGATCTTTATCAGATTGAGAGAATGAAGCTCAGCTACCAATCTTTTAGGTAGCCCAACACTTTCTTAGCTCTTAAATCTTTCACGGATGAAGTAAGAAATATCTCTTCATAAATTTTAACAATATATTGTTGCCCCTATTTCTTATCTTCATCTGTGCTCGAAGGAAATTGAAGAACTAGTGCCAATAAAACCCGTGAGAACTAAGGAGAAACCTTCAAAGGATAAATCTACTATTCCTCCTAAAGGAAACTCTTCTGCCCCTCGCGGTGAAGAATCTGGTGATCAGGATAAATCTGTTGTTCCTCCCCAAAGGGAAGCCTTCTGCTCCTCGTGGTGAAGAATTTGGCGATCCTCCTTTGAAGAAAAGGAAAACCCAACCTTCTTATTCTTCAACTCCTCAACCCACTCCAGAAAATCCAAGTGTTGATTTTAACAAGGATAATAATAACGAGGATTTCAATGATAACAGCTTCCCTTCTATAAAGAATTCTTCTTCATCTGATTCTTCGATGGATCATCTATCCAAATTTTTTGGCAAGAATATGTTTGGTATCCCAAATGAGTATGGGGATGAAGCTGTTAATGAAATATCCCAATCTCTCGCCAATGTCTGCGATGATCCCATACTAGCTGACAGCGATACCCTTCGCGGGGTTTCAAGATCGCTAACTCCAAGTCTTTTGAATTCACTTGGAAGCCTGGTAAGTTTTTACTTGTTCATCCTTTTTGTGTATCTACTGATATCTTTGTCAAATATTGATTTATATAGTTCTATCGTAGGTTGGAAGAGCCGCTTTTGCTGTTGCTTCTGATTTAGACAATAGGCGTATTATTTATGAAAAGAAAGCTGCTAATCTTCGTCAAGATAAAGAAAAACTAGAACCTGAAGTTATTGAACTTCGCAGAAAAAATAAGCAGCTGGAGACTGAAGCTTCAGTTGACAAGAAAAAAAACTCTGATCTTGATAAAGCCAATCAACAACTCTATGGTATGATTTATTTCTTTTCTCTTTTAATTCTTCTCACCCTATCACAGTTTTTTCAAGCAACCATTTTTGCAGATATTTATGGTCTTACTGACGAGGCTACACTCTTGCAATATTTTCCTGACCCTGTAGATGATGATACCCTTCTTGCTAACCTTAATAATTCTTTAAGTAATTTCTCAGATGATAAGATTGAATCCCTCTCCATAGATGAACTTAAATCCAAATTTAATCTCTTAAAAATTGAACACAGATTCAATTTAGGTTTGACCAACAAGTATAAGCGCTTTTATCTTGATTCGAAGAAAGAAATAGATAGATTAAGAAAAAGGAATAGTGAACTTATTGACGAGAAAGATCTTGCCGTTAAAAATGGCTCCAACACCCTAGAAAACTTCCATAAAACTCTTCTTAACGTTCAAATGGAAAGAGATAATCTTATCCGCGAGAATGAAGATCTTCTTGCAAGGGAAACCCAAGTTCGATCTCGTCTCCTTATTAATAGTGATGATGAGTTTGCTTGGGTTGCGAAGATTCTTGATAACGCCAGAACTAATTTAGGTGTAGATGTTAGTCTTCATGCTGATCAAGTGGCTTTAATTAAAGACATGATTTCTGAAAGAGAAGGTTATCACTCTTATGATTTCCCTGAATTATTTCCTAATTGAATTATCCTTATATGTGTTAAATTTTTCATTATTTGCTCGCAGCATCCGAAAAGAACTATCGTAAAAGGTTTGATGAGTTAGAAGAAGAGAAAAACCAACTCCCCGGAAGTCTATCTTCTCGCAATGAAAAGTATTCTAGATTGAAGGAAAAATTGAAAATCTCATCTTCAAATTTTAGCAATGCCCTTCTCCGTGTTCGTAGTGATGCTGTTAAACTAGTCTGTAATGATCATGATATCCCTCATTCTACATACCCCGATCTTGCAAAGGAAATTCCAGATGATTTCCCAAATTTAGTTATCTCTGATAGCGAAGCTGAGGAGTCTAGCAAATTTGATGAAGAATTATCTGGCGAGGAGGAGAAATCCGACGTAGATAGAGATGATAATGATAATGATGAAGAATAGAAATCCGGAAATGAAGAGAATTTTGAAAAAGAAAATAGTTCTGATGAAGGTGTTGATGGATCTACTTAGTCTTTGTTCCTTCTCTTTTTCTTCTTTGTGAATTTTGTACATTTACTTTTTGCTTCTCATAACATCGCTGCGAGTTTCTTTTGCTTTTATCTGTATGAATTAGAAAACAATTCTTTTTCTGCAACATAATCAATCAATCAGAATTATTATCCTTTAATCATTTGTATAAATGTATTATCTATGCAATTTTATCATATGATGGATGAATAATAATTTCATCATTCTATGCATTCCCATACTTGCCTCTATTATTCATCTGCAATATGAAAAAATTGAGTAGAAATTAGATATTAGTTGTGAATCAAATTAATTTTACCTCATCATCGGCGATGTTATCGCTAGAAATAATTGCATAATTTTATGATTTTTGCATAGAATCGCAAATCTCATAAATTCTGCGATCATTATCGCAATAATCTTATGGTCTTATTATGCCTTCCTAGTTAAAGATCTTATTTTGCCACATCTTTTCTTTTTGCAACAAAATCGCATGACGTATTTACATTTTCATGTATTGACCCATTGATCTTGTCTTATCAATACTTTTTCAACATCTCTGCGACAATATGATAAGTATAAACTCTCTTGCAAGAATTAATCCTTATGACATTGCCGTCTTGCGATGAAATCGCATGACGTCTTTACACTTGTTAAATGTAAAAACACATTGATCTCATCTTAACTTTTACTCTTTTGGCTATTTTCCTTTGTATAAATTTCGTCACGCGACAATATGACAGGCCTAAATGTTCTTGCGATCATAAAGCCCCATGACATTGCCGTCTTTAGACACTTATCAGCTCCCTAATGGAGGGTGCCGCCCTTATATTCCCCCTGGTTTCCCCTTCAAGGAGGGAACATCGGCCATACAAGACAAGCTCCTCCCATCCAGATTTTCCAACAACCAGCTGTTTTCGCATCCTCTTGTCCTTTATGCCTATATGGCTTATAGTTATAAGACTGCACCCTAAGTGGAGTTTTCTTCAGGCCAAGTGCATCATACCAAAGACTTACCAAGAATGGACATGGTAGTTTCGTACGCCCCGGGCACCCTTGGATCAATCGTGTACCTCGGCGCCTTGGTCATACTTTGCACTTCTTAGAAGATGTCCTTAGTCATCCAATCAGGGTATAACCTTATATAATTGGAAATCCAATATCCCTCTCCTGGATAGGTTTTCTTTAACCCCAACATCTGCATAACTCAGGTTCCAGCAACGGTATAACCTTATCATTGAGTCATGTCAAGAGATACCCCCTTATATGACGCACTATTAGGTCTTACATTTGCCTCTTGCGAAATAGTATTCGCGGACTAAGGTGCATGCCATAAAGGTTTGTCCCATTCTATTAATCTCTGCGAAATTTTATTCGCGTTTCTCACGAGCATTGTAACTCTGATAAAATTTCATTTCTCTGATTTTCTTGTAAAATTTTGCAATTTTTTCAAACAGAGTACTCTTTTCAATTGCATTTTCTTCAAACAAATTCTACATAAGCTTCTTTAAATTTTATCATTTTACCTTTCTACTTACTATCTTTTGGTTCTGCTTTTCTGTTACGTTTTTCTCTTGCTTCTTTATCTGCGACTGGCTCGCCATTTTCTTCCTCTTGCTTCTCTATTGAATCAATCATCAATATTTCAGCTCTCTATCATTGCTTGATGTTGTACTTCCAATTGCTCTTCTTCTCAGCTCTTTTTTCGCAAGATTTTATATCAATCTCATAACATTTCTTGCTTTCCCCCCAATCTCCCTTAATTACTCCAACACCATTAGGATGAGGAAATTTAACACACTGGTGGAAAGTAGATGCTACACCTAATATCCCATGTAGCCAAGGTCGACCAATCAGGGCATTGTAAGGTGATTCAATGTCAACAACACAGAACAAGATCTTGGAAGTTATCCCTTTCAATGGAATCCGCATTTCAATTTCCCATTTTGGTTTATTGGCAGTACCATTAAAACCATAGATTTTATATGTTGATGGAATTAGATCTTCGTCTCTTCCACCCATGGTCTTATAGGTATGATAAAATAGTATGTCAACTGAGCTGCCTGTGTCTATCAGAACTCTATTGATAGACCAATAATCTTCATTTTCATCATCATTTCGTCAATCTTCTTCTACTTTCTTTGGATTTATCTCTAATCTTACTACCAATGGATTATCATGCTGCTCGCCAGGTTCTGGTACTTCTTGTGCAGTGAAAGATATAATTTGTTTCTGCCATTCTTTTAATGGCGAGGCTCTCACGATATTCATTATCTCTCTTCCATCTGTGTCTCTCGCGAAGACTCTGCTTAGAACATTATCATGGAAATCCTCTATTGTTCTGTGTGAATGTACAATGGAATTACAAAACAAATTCTTTGCCTTAGCCCCAACTTCTATTACAAATGATTCTGCTCCTTTTATAGTATTTACCCTGCGAATTTCTGGTGCTGGAGGCAATCGCTGAGATTGTGGTTGTCCTATTAAAAAGTGGTTTAGCTTTCCTTGGTCAATCATCCTTCAAATTATTCTCTTTACATTTATGCAATCATTTACTGTGTGACCATGAAAGTGATGGTAAGGACAAAATTCTTGACTACGATTATTAGGATGTGCTTCTTTTCCCATATTCCACAGAGAGGGTGTATTTTCCATCAAAATGATAGCTTCCCAGATTTTTTCTATACTAGCATTTAGAGAAGGAATCTTAATTTCTTCCCATAATATCCTCTGATTTCCTTGGCTTCTGAAATTGTTTTGACTCTGTCCACCATAAGTTTCTTGCGGCTGATCAAGCCTTTGAATCTTATTATTCCCTCCGTTGTTATAACAATTCTTCTCCCTTTCATATTCTTCTTGATCTTGACTACCCATAGCTACCAACTTCTGCTGGTTATCGGTCTCCACTTTCTATTGTTGTGCTTGCGAGCTGCTCTCCACATTGTTAATCATTTTAGGAAGTAAGCTCCCATTTGATGCTACTGAATTGGTGTTCGCGATGGGACATGATTTCATTTAATTTTGTTTCTCCTCCAAAGAAATGTATTCTTCTTGTAGTTCTCGCAGTTCAGTCATAGTGATTGTATTCTTGACTCTGAAAATTTGTATGTACAACAGATTGGTCGCGAACATTGCATTGATAAAAGACAAGATAAGATATCTCTCATCAACTCTTCCCGCCATCTCACTGCACATTGTCTTCCATCTTATGGTTAAATGTTTCAGACTCTCGCAAACCCTTTGTTTTAACCCAAACACATCTTCAATACCTGGCCGCGATGAATTGTTGCTTATATATGCTCCCAGAAATGTAGCTTGTAAATGATCAAAAGAAGTTATAGTATTTTTTGGAAATCCCTCAAACTATTTTAACGCCTCACCAGTTAAGCTAGATGCAAAATATTTACACAATACAGCATCATGATTCTCCCATTGCAGCATACACCTAACATAAGCCTTAACATGTTGTACAGCACAGGTAGTTCCATCAAAAATGCTGGTTAATGCTGGTAAGTTGAACTTTGGGGGTATTCCTCTTAACTGTACTTCTTGAGTAAATGGAGTTCTCGCAGCTTCTTCAATAGCTTCATCGAGTTGCCTTCTACCTCTTTCTTTTCTGTTATTTATTATTCCCCTCATCTCTGCTAACTCTCTTAAAATTTGCTCATTCGCAGCTGAATTTGGTTCCATTGGTCTTTTCAATGATGCTTCCCTTCTTCTGCGTTCATGTACTTCTTGTCTTGCGAGATTTTGTATATCTTCATCTACATCCATATTTCTTCTTCTGCGATCTTCTGCTTCAGCTTCTTCTTGCCATCGCAACTGATTCTACTGTCTATTTTCTTCTCTGCGAATTTCTTCATTTCTCATCATTTCTCTTCTCTGTCTTTCTATTCTCCTTTGTATGCTATCATACTCTTCCTGAATATTATTATTATGGCGATTTTGCGTCCGTCTCCCTTCTCAATTTTCATGGTTATTTTGTCGTAATGCCTCTTGAAATTCTTGTTCTTCTACTTCTGCCCTCAATCTTTCTCTCTCGCGAGCTAGTCGCGCTTGTTCAGCATAATGTCTCTCAATTTCTTCTTAAATTATTTTTTGATTTCTCTGGATCTCTCATCCATGTAATATCCTCCTACCTTCTTCTGGATTATCTTCATCATTTTGGTTGTTTCTTCCCTCTTGATTTTTGTTGTTAAGTCTATTATCCAAATTTTCGCTACACGGATCATGGCGATCTTCTACTACCTCTTCTTCACTATGACGTTTCTCTTCATTTAGATTTTGCACTTCTTCTTGGATATTTCCTATAGCATTTCTTACTGGGGAATTTGGCCTTAATTCTTCCCTTACTGATATTGAATTTGATCTAACAGTACTTCTTGATCTTCTATTTTTTAATCTCAAATTCTCCATTCTCAACTCGTGATTTTGTCTTGTTAAATTTGCACGCTCTTCCGCCTCTAATCTTCTTTCCTCTTGTATTCTTTGTCTTGGATCATTTGTTATTTAATTTTCATCTCCTCCGTGAATTAATCCTTCAACCATTCCTTGATTCCTTTCTTCTCTTCTTCCGTCTCTTAATTGTTGATCTTCTACATCTTCCATCGAGTCCGATCTCCAAGTATGAACACTCACTCTATCATAATCCACATTTCTATTTTGGATCGGTGTTTGTTGATTAGGTTGTGGGATTTGATCTTCTCCTTCAATCCTTGTTCTATTTATTCTTGTTCTTATCCTTGAAGAATCTCCAAATTCATTTGTTTCTTCTCCTGCAAGTCTTTTACTCCTCCTCACAGTTGTTGGTGGTTCTGATGTATTTCTTCTTCTTCTAGCCATTTCTTCAACTCTAATGATTTCTTCAAGTCTTCAAATTGTAATTAGAGATTTCTTAACTTGATTCTCCCTGTTTCGGGCGCCAAAATGTAGTTGCAGGATTTCCCACACTACACCCTTTTTAAGATCTTGCTATAATCAACTCGTAATTGAAGATGAAAAACGACACTTTATTATTTTGGTTTCAGAAATGTTTACAGAAATGAGAGAATTCAAGATTACAACTATTCTCTTGAAGTTTCTCTCTCCTTAAGATTTTCTTAACTCTCAAAAATACATCATCCTTTTCTGTACACATTCGGTCTATATTTATAGGGTAGTTACATAGTGAATGACATCTAAGTTTTCCTCTTATTTCGGATTGGTTCTGCGATTGTACCGCGATAGTTACAATGTTAAATCTCGCAAGATTTGTAGCCATATTAGAACAAACATGCTTTCCTCAATTTTTCTTCAGTCGTCAGGTATTACGTCATTCCTTTGAAGGCTTTTGTGACACTTGTGAAGTGTAGTTGAATATCTTACGGTGATGCTCGCTGGGAAGCGTTGTTAATCTCGCAAAGAATAGATGTGGCGATATTCTGGTCCTACAACTAGATCAAGTTCAAGATTATTTAGAGAAGAACCAAGGCGAAATTCCCCTATGAGAAATGCTGGAGCAAATATCCGAGAGTGTAGGACCAGAATATCGCCACAGCAATATTCTTGCGAGATTAAAAACATTCTGCGAGCGTCACAGCAAGTTTTTCAATAACACTTTGCGAGTGTCACAAAATAATGACGTAACAGTTGACGATTGTAGAAACACGAGAAGAGCATGGTTGACTGTGATGGTAACAACACTTGCGAGAAGGAATATTATAGCTACTGCGATAATATCGCAAGTAATATCCGAAATTAGAGGACAACTTAGTTATCACCCATTATGTAACTACCCTATAAATAGAGACCCAATATGTCCAGAAGAGGATGATGTATTTTTTTAGAGTTGAGAGAGTCTTGAGAGGACATAATTTTAGGAGAAAGAGAGATATTTTGCAGAGAGATTTTTAGAGAGAGAAAATGTATTTTCCTTTATCATCTTCTTCTCGAAAATTAGATTTAGAACTCCATTAATGGAGATTATCAATGTAAATCAAATGTAAATTTAACAATCATAGTGAAGAATCATGGATGTAGATCAAATTGATCGAACCATGTAAAAATCCGTGTGTCTATTTACAATTTTTAGAATTTTAATCATACTTCTAATATCAAATTAGTTTAGATCAAGAGATTATTATCAAGATATTACAAGGGGTGTGGTGTGGGAAATCCTGCAACTACATTTTGGCGCTAGAAACACTACCTACTTGTCAAATTGAAGAAGATTCAAAGAAATTGTCTATCATTAGAATTGGATCTCACTGGATTTAAAAACTTCAAGATCAAATATGGAAGCTACAACGAAAACTCATGATTATACAACAAATAGGGAGCAGGAGATATATTAAGAGGCAGCTGAAGAAAAGACTAGCAAAAATTATGTCAACAAATCATCAAAAAGGACAAATTTCTTCTCACTTTTCTTATTCTTTGTTTCATTTTTCGGATCTGAGAATTTCAAAACAAAAAATGGAAAGTAGATTTTTTATAAAGCCTAAACTTTGATATTTGTAAAAATATGATTTATCGAGGAAGTCTTGAATCTAAAAATGTTTTTGTTACGAATTTGTAGTAACCAAACCTCGTTTTACAAATCTGTTTAATGAATCTCTAAAAATGTCAAATTTCGAGATTTTCTGTTGATTAGAGATTTACATTTCGTAAGAAAGTTTTCATTCTTCGCAAGGAGAAATCTAATGAATCTGGATCAATTAATTGTTCAAACAGGACAAATTCTTTCTTATCTTATTAAATTATATGTTCATAGTATAGATCTGGAAGATTTTGAATTTTAGATTATTAATCTTTGTTTTTCACAAAATTTTTTGTTTAGTTGATATTTTGAATTCAAAAGAGTTTTGATCATAAATTTACGTCCATAAACCTTGAATTTAATCATAATTTTGACAACTAATGTGAACATGATTTTTGTGATTGAAGTCAAAGATGAAGGAATCAAAAGATCCAGTGAAATTTATCTTTTGCGATAAGATACATCCACCAACTTATCAACATACAACGTCAGCGAATAAATGGATTAAACCAACACCAACATTTTAACAGAAAATTTAGATTCCAACGGAGGAAAAAGCACAAAGGACAAAGACAGCACAGTGGATAAAAGAAGAAGACTAATGATGTATTCACCAAGTACTCCAACCACAATCGAGAAGAAATCAAATGAACTTACACCAACAAATAATTCTACAGGACAAAATCTCTTCTCTTTTCTAATTTCAAAAAAAAAAAATGTGAAATACAGATTTATGGATGTTGTTTTAAAAATAAATTTTACGAACTTTCAAACTTAATAGACTACTCACTAAATTAAATGGATGAATCTCCAGAAATTCACTTGTGAAAACCAAAAATCTACTCCAGGCAATAAGAAGGATATAAACAGCTATTGGACATTTTATATGCCGCTATTGGAGAATAATTACCATCTGCGAAGGGCACTAGAGATTATCGCCACTGTTAGATAGAGTGGATAATATTTTAGATTTCCGAGAGCAACAACACCAAAGAATGAAGAAGGACAACTTGTAAAAGAAGCCAGCCAATCCATAAACAAGACCAAAAGCACATCAATCCATTTACAACAAAAACGATCGAAGGAGCACCATTAGAGATCGATGCAAAATCACTAATCAGTTAATAAAATCGCAGCAAGTCATCTTTTAGGAAACTCAATAAAGGAAAAAAGGGAGGATTACTTTTCAAATAAGGAAGATGAGGCACCTTTAAGAAAAGGACCGTATATGCAAACAAAAGGGATAAATTCAAGAAAAAGTACATTTTGTGTTTTCGTTAATGTTCCCATGAGATAAATTAAATATCTATTCACTGTATATAAGCACCTTGCGAGTAAGTCCAAATTCAAGGACGATCAATCATTTAACCTCGAGGATCCAATAAGTAACAGTAGCCTGCCCAATAAGCTGGCAAACATAAAATATAGAAACGTTTCTACTTTTCAATCTACAAGTCTTCTTCGAATGCTCACACTCGGCAGATATTTTACGAGGGAACAACTAGGCAAATGACCCTTGAGCTTCCTGTTTGAAAATGTAGTCTTGCGAAGACGCACCCCTTGCAAACTACATTTTAGAAGGAGGGAGATGGAAATATTGACGAGCAGAAGGAAAACTAAAGAAAGGCTGTGAACTTGTGATATCATCGCAAAGGAGAAAACAAATTTATATCTCGATTAACAATACCAGTTTAGGAGAAAACTATAGATGGTACCAGCTCGTGGAAAAACAATGCAAAGAAGAAGTAAGTCAACTATAGTGGTATCGGCAGTCAAGGTACAGGAGTTGATATCACAAAAATCAAAACAAATGATTCACGAAGAAACCAATGTCCAAACAGTTCAAAACCAATGTTAAGGTACAGGAGAAGTTCATGCATATGAAACTAAAAATTAAGGAGATGAGCTTTCGCAAGAAGTATAGATGACGCGATGGTCATCGCCAATCCATATCTAGCGATCACTTCAATAAACAAATCTAGCAAGCAAGAAGACAAATCCATGGAAAAGATACAGCACGAGCAAGAAGACAAATCCTCTTTTACAAAAACAACAATTGATCCTGCGATGCTCACAAACAATTAGTTTACATGCTCGCAACACAAAACACTTGCGAAGAAGACACACAAGGCATTAATTAATCCCCTAGCAGGATGGTAGAAGTAGCACGCGAAGAGTGACTTGCGATAGAGCAATGTGAATCTCCACCACGAGCAAGCGATAACGTTGTCCAGTTAAAGTTGATGTCTCTAATTATTTCGCAAAGAAGAATAGTTGGTGATTACTTCACAGATAAATTTCGCAAGAGAGGGTTAGAAAAATTGGTATGGTGCGAGAGTATGCAAGAGGCAGATCAAGAATTCATTTCTCATTTCTTCTCAATTCACAATGTAGTTGCAGGAATTCACACACTACACCCTATTCAAGAATTTACCAATATCTATGACATAATTTGAAGATTAAAGACACTTTTTTATTAATTTGATCTTAAGGAATTACAGAAATCAAGAACACAGAACACTTGATAAAGATTTTCTCTCTCCTAAAAAACTTTCCTAACACTCAAAAAATTCCTCCTCTCTCTGGAACTATTCATCTCCTTTATATAGGTATTTACATTATGGATTACAGCTCATTTACAGCTAAGATTCCCTTCAATTTCGGATATGAGTTCTTGCGATAAATCGCAGTTAGCACCGCCTTTAACTCTCGCAGGTTTTATTGATATATCGCAGACATGTCAAACTTTCTTCGTGTTTCTGTCGTTTTCAGTCATTACGTCATTGTTTGAGTCATCTTTTTGATGTGTCGCAGAATATCACTGATGTATCGCAGAATAGTCGTTTATTATCGATGTATCGCAGAACAGCCATTTATTTCTCAGGAATATTGTTGTGACATTATTCTGATCCTACATCTTGCCTCTTCTCATATCTTTTCTGTGAAGAAGATAAAGATCATGAGAATTTAAGCTTCTTGATTTGCCGCAACTCCTTGTCTTCTCACACTTTCTTTATTTTGACACGTATCTGGATCCATCGCTAGATATTCTACGCGTGTTTTTCCTTCCATTTATTCCTTGACACGTATTCTTTCAACCGTTGAATTCTGACCATTCACGTCCTTTCTTCATTGAATGCATTGATATTCTCGAGAATTTTCTTCTCCTATAAATACCTTCTTTACTAATTTCTTTTCTTCTTTTTATTTTCTCTTTTCTTCTCTGCAACTTCACTGTTCCTCATCTTCTTCCGCAAATTCCGGATCTATTATTCTTTCAATTTTCCTTCTTTACTCTTCTTCGCCTTAATCATCGTTCCCATATTAAGAAATGGCTCCTGCTAAAAAAATAGGTCAATCCACTTTTCAAAAACACCAATAGAAACTTCAAACATTAGGATTCAAACTTTCTGAGATCCCTGGTTATTCTTCAGATACTGAACTTTCCATTGATCTAGTTTCGGAATTTCCTTCTTCCAATGAGAAGATCCTTATTTCGCTAGGTCAACTAGAAGCTGGACTCCCTATCCCTCTTTATAATCAAGATCTCCCTCTTTTTTACGAGATTATTTCCCACGCTAAATTTTCACGAGCAATCTACTAGTTAAGTGGAGATTGTATTCGTCTTATTCTTGAGTATGCTTCTCGTGGAGCTGGTAAAGGATCTCGCTATCCTGAAGATGCGAAACATCCTGATTTTAAGGACATTCCCATTATCCCTGCGAAATATACCGTGGAGAATTTCTTTGTGAATTATCAAGTGATTCCAATGAAGAAAGAAAGCACGTGTTGGGCTATTCGTTTGAATAGGGATAAAAAAGTTGCGAAGGATAAAATTCTTATGCAAGATATAGACTATCATCCCAAAAGAAACAATGGTCCACGCTTCTCCAAGGATGATAAATGGTGTAGATTTCCTCTCCTCCTTGAAGGTCCATATATTTCTGGCGCTCTTAACCTTCCTGCGAATCCTGCATATCTTGCAGCTTATCATCCTTGGGTTTTTAACTGGCCCGAAAAGAATTCTGAGGTATATCTCGCGAAGTTAATCATTATTCGCAGACTTAGATAAATATATTGTTCTTACTAGTTATCGAATTATCTTTTTTCAGATTAGAAAAATGAAGGTTAGCTACGCTAGTACTGGGAATCCCAATCTCCTAATTTTTTTGAAAACCTTCACATATGAAGTAAGAAACATTCTTTTATAACTTATAACAATATATTGTTGCCCCTGTTTCTTATTTTCATGTGTGGTTGTTTTCTAGGAAATACCATTTGTCGCGGTGGTTGAAGCCAAGGATAAAGGCAAAAAAGTAATAACTCCAAATGAGAGTTCTGGCACTTCTCCTCATCGCAATGAGAATCAAACTGCTGAGAGTCCTCCAAAAAAGAGAAGAAAAACTCAACCACTTAAAGAAATTTCTTATGTCGCTGAAAAATATAATGAGGTTGAAGAGAGTGGAAGAATTAATAATGATGCTACCGTGGGCACATCTTCAATACGTTTTTCCTCCGCAAGAGTTAGATCTGCGATGGGTATTTCTCAACCTGAGACTCCCATGGATCAATTGTCAAATATCTTTAGAAATCCCATGCAAGGTGTTGGAGATGACGATATTACTCACGCTTGCGATTATCTCTCAAAAATATGCGATGCTTCCATCTTAACTAATAATAAAGATCTTAAAGGAGACTCGAGATTTATCAACCCAGATTTTCTTCATGCACTAGCTTCATTGGTATGCCCCTTTTGTTTTATTTTTCTTGTAGTAAACTTTACATTTATCATGAATATCGAAGATCTTTTGTTTACCCTTACTTATTTTCTCTTATCTGCCACAGACTGCTAGAGCTTCTTTTTCTGTTGCTTCGGAATTAGAAAATAGATTATCATTGTCGCAGAAAAGGCTTACTGATTCACAATCTGAATCTGCGAAACTTCGCGAAAATAATAAGCAATATGAAGATGAAATATCCATTCTTCGCGAAAAATGTAAGCAATTGGAAGCATCTGGGAATACTGAGTTCCTTAACAAGAATAAATCGCTTGAAGTAGACGTTGAAGTTCTTCAACAAAAACTAGTTGACAAGGAGAAGTTCTGCAAACAAATTATTGGTATGATTTATTATTTTATTTTTTTTACTTTCTTCTTTCTTGCTATTTTAGCTTATTTGAACAACCATTTTGCAGATGCCTATAATCTTACTGATGAAGCTCTTATTCTCAATTCTTTTGATGAACCCATAGATGAATCCATTCTTCTTCAGCATCTTAATGACGCTTTAAATAATTATTCCGATGAAAAAATTAATGCTCTGTCTATCGATGATCTTAAATATCACATTTCCCTTATGAGAATGGATTATAGATCTACTTTGAGTATATCCAACAGTTTTAAGACTTGTAGAGATGAATTTGGAAAAAGAATCAAAATCTTGAAAGCCCAAAAGAAGGAACCTGAGAAGGATAAATAACGCATTACTCTTCAAGGCGCTGAAGCTCTATCAAAGTTCCGCAATGCCCTTATTGACACTGAACTTGAGAGAGATAGACTTAAGAATGAAAACATTAAACTTCTTAAAGGAGAAAAACAAATCCGTTCACATCTTATTATTCAAAATGATGATGAATTCGCATGGGATGCGACAATTCTCGATAATGCTAGGAAAAACTTAGCAATTGATGTCAGTCTTAATACCGAACATGCAACCTTGATACAAGAAATGATTCATGAAAGAGAAGGTTATTTATTGCTCTTCTAACATCTTTATATTTTTTGTAAATTTTTGATAAATTTCTAACTTGTTATATTATCATCGCAGAATCTGAAGAAAAACATTCTACAAGGATAGCAGAACTTGAAGAAGAAAAAAGTAGTCTTGCAAATAATCTTGCTTCCCGCAATGATAAAATCTCTAGACTGCGAGAGAAGATAAAGATATCCAACTCCAATTTGCGTAGTAAACTTCTCACCGTTCGCAATAATGCTATTGAGAAAGTCTGCAAAGATAATGATCTTCCTCTTAGTCTATATCCTTGCCTATTAGAAGATATCCCAACCAGTTCTGAAGTACCAATTATTTCTGACAGTGAGGCTGATATAAATGAGAATGAAAGCGAAGATGAAGAAGAAAATGATGATGAAGATAATGAAGACGAAGATGAAGATAATGGTGAAGATAAATCCCAATAGTTCTGCTTCTTCCTTTTGATCTTCTCCTGTATTTTTCCCTTTCTTTCTTGCGATAATTATCTGCGACAAATTGTATCATTCTTTCTGAAAGATACTTGTAATTCCTGATGTTCTTCGATATATATAAATTCCTTTTTTGCCTCTATCCGTCTGTTATTTATATGAATTTATCATATAATGATTAATAACAATATTTCTTGTTCTTATACATCGTTCCCATACTTGACTCTTGTTATTAATCTGTAATATGATAAATGAATCATCGCAAATTTTTCTGCGAACAATTAATTATATGTTTCGCAGACATAATTTTCTTGTGGTCTTATTTCGCCTTCCTAGTTAAAGGTCTTATTATGCCACTTTTATGCGACAAGATCGCATGACATTCTTACTTTATATGTAATAATCCATTGATCTTGCCTTATCATTATTTTAATCTCTGCGATAATATGATAAATCTAAGCCATCTTATGAGATTAATCTCTCTTTTCTTTTTAAGACTTATGATATTTCCGTCTTTGCGATGAAATCGCAGAACGTTTTTGCGATTTATATCCTCTTATTATTGATTTAATTTATCTCATCTTTTGATCTTATCGCAAAAACCCATTGATCTCATCTTAACGTTTCTCTTTAGGTTTTTTGGTCAGTCACGCGGCAATATGACGGGCCTAAATATTCTTGCAAATATAAAGTCCCATGAAATTGTTGTCTCTGTCATGCGACAACATGACGGGCCTAAACATTCTTGCGAATATAAATCCCCATAACATTGCCGTCTTTTTTGATACACAACTCCCTAATGGAGGGTATCGCCCTTATCTCTCCCCCCGGTTGCCCCTTCAAGGATTATACATCGGCCATACAAGGCTAGCACTTTCCCATCCGGTTCTGCCAACAACCAGTTGTTTTCGCAGCCTTGTCCTTTATGCCTTATATGGCTTATAGTTACAAGACTGCACCCTAAGTGGGGTTTTCTTCGGGCCGAACACATCGTAAGCCAATACTTTCCATGGATGGCCAGGGTAGGTTCATCCATCCCGGGCACCCACAGCTCAACCGTGTACCTCGGCGCCTTGATCATACGTTGCATTCCTTAGGAGAAACTCTCGGGCGCCCAACCAGGGTATAACCTTATATAATTGGGAATCCAAGTTATCTCTCCCGGATGGATTTTCAATAATCCCAAATCTCCATGACTAGGTTCCAGCAGCGGTATAGCCTTTCCCATAGCCATGCAAAGAGATACCCCCCTTATGACGCACTTTAAGGACATTGCCTCTTACGGAATAGAATCCGCGAACTAAGGTGTATGCCATAAAAGTTCATCCCATTCTTATATATTTTTAGGCGATTTGCACCCTTATTATGCATTTGCATTTAAAAATTCTTATATGATTAGAAATCACCATCTTTTTCTTTTTAATAGAAAAATTTCTCATTTTTGAGCAGAGTTTTTCTTTTAATATTCGAAATCATCTTTTTTTTCGATTGTTCACAATATGATATTGTTGTACTTCTTTTCTTCTATGATGAATGATTATTCGCAACTTCTTGTTACTTATTTATTTTCTTGCGAGAAACGACTCATCGCAACATCTTATACTTTTTGTGCTCCTGCGAAGAATAAAGATTCCAACTTTTCCCCATCTTCGTATGATTAATCGCCATTGAATCTTTTGGGACAAACTATTCTTGAAGTATATCCTTTTCCCGCAACTCTATATTATCCACCATCAATTTCTCAGCTCTCTGATTTTGCCTCCTGTTATGTTTCCAATTACGATTTCGGGCGTTTCTTTCTTCGAAAGTATTAATGTCAACTTCATAACACTTTTTGCCTTCAAACCAATCACCTTTAATTATCCCAATACCATGAGGATGTGGAAACTTTATGCATTGATGATATGTTGATGCCATGCCCAAGATCCCATGGAGCCATGGCCTTCCAATTAAGGCATTGTAAGGAGATTCTATATCCACTACACAAAACTTGATTTTTGAAGATATCTTGTTCAATGGAATTTCCATAGTAATTTCTCCTTTTGGCTTGTTTGCGGTGCCATTAAAACCATAGATCTTGTAAGTTGAAGGGATTAACTCATCATCTCTTCCACCCATTTTGCGATAAGTATGATAAAACAAAATGTCCACCGAGCTACCAGTGTCAATTAAAACTTTATCTATTGCCCAAGAATCACGTGCTGCATCATCATTATCTTCTTCTTCTCTGTATTTTGGATTTATCTCTAATTTTGCCACCAATAGGTTTTCATGCATCTTCCCAGGCTCTGGTATCTCTTCTGCAGTAAAAGAGATAACTTGTTTCTGCCATTCTTCTAACGGAGAAACCTTCGCAATATTCATCACCTCTCTTCCCTCTATGTCCCTTGCAAATACTCTTCTTAGTACATTGTCATGGAAATCCTCTATCGTTTTTTGTGAATGTACAATTGAATTGAAAAATAGATTTTTTGTTGTAGCTCCTACTTCAATGACAAATGTTTCTGCTTCTTTTGCAACATTAACTATGCGAATTTCTGGTGCTTGCGGCAATTGCTGCGGTTGTAAATATCTTGCTAGAAAATGATTTAATTTTCCTTGTTCAATCATTCGCAAAATGATTCTTTTCACATTTCTACAATTATTCACAGAATGACCATGAAAATGATGATAAGGACAAAATTCTTGATTGTGGTTGTTGGGATGTGGTTCCTTCCTCATGTTCCATGGTGAGGGTATATTCTCCATTAAAATAATCACTTCCCAAATCTTGTCTATACCAGTATTTAAAGGCGGCAATTTGATATCTTCCCACATATTCCTCTGACCTCTTTGCTCTCTTGAATAATTCTGCCTCTGTCCACCATAAGTTTCCTGCGGTTGATCAAACCTTGGGACATTATTATTGTTATTGCGATTATAAAAATTTCTCTCTTTTTCTAATTCCTCTTGATCTCTACTCCCCATTGCTACTATCTTAAGTTGATTACCAGTCTCCATTTTCTCTCGCGGATTGGCTAAAGTTGTGCCTGTGAGAATTGGATAAGACTCCATCTCATTTTGTTTTTCCTCCAAAGCGATATATTCCTCTTGCAATTCTCGCAACTCTGTCATAGTGATTGTGTTTTTAACTCTGAAGACCTGGATGTATAATAGATTTGTCGCAAACATTGCATTTATGAAGGAAAAAATGAGATATCTTTCATCTACTCTTCCTGCCATTTCACTACACATTTTCCTCCATCTTATGGTTAAGTGCTTCAAACTCTCACCAACCCTCTGTTTCAATCCAAACACATCTTCAATTCCAGGTCGTGCAGAATTATTGCTGATGTAGGCTCCTAAGAAAGTGGTTTGCAATTGCATGAATGAAGTTATTGTATTCTTGGGGAGACTTTCGAACCACTTCAATGCTTCACCAGTTAAACTTGACGCAAAATATTTGCACAAAACGACATCATGGTTCTCCCATTGTAGCATACATCAAATATAAGCTTTGATATGTTGGAAAGCACACGTAGTTCCATCAAATATACTGGTCAACACCGGTAAATTGCATTTTGGAGGTATCCCTCCTAATTGTACCTCTTGAGTAAATGGAGTTTTCGCAGCCTCTTCGATTGCCTCATCAATTTGCCTTCTTCCTCCTTCTCTTCTGTTATTTATCATTCCTCTCATTTCTGCAAATTCTCGCAAGATTTGTTCATTCCTATCAGAATTTTGCTCCATTGGTCTTTTCAACGCAGCTTCTCTTCGTCTGCGTTCATGCCTTTCTTGTCTTGCGATGTTTCACACTTCTTCTCCAACATCTTGGTTTTGCCTTCTTCTGCGATTTTATTTTTCTTGCTAGTTAATTTGTCTTTAATTCTCTTCTCCATGAATTTCCTCATCCCTTACTGTTTCTCTTCGTTGCCTTTCTATGTCTCTGCGAATTCTCTCGTATTCCTCATTGAGATTATCATTATTACGATTTTGCGCACATCGTCTTTCTCGATTGTCATGATTATTCTGACGCAACCCTGCTTGAATTTCTTGCTCTTCTACTTCTGCTCGCAATCTCTCTCTTTCTCCTGCTAAGCGTACTTTCTCAATATAATGCCTCTCAATATCATCTTCGATAATTCTGCGATTTCTTCGAAACTCTTCATCACGTAACATTCTCCTTCTCTCTTCTTGATTTTCTCCCTCATCCTGATTATGTATAATGTCAAAAGTTTCCCCGCGTGGAATATAACGATCATTTATCAAATTCTCCCCAATATTTTGTATAGAGAGATTTTTCCTTGTTTCTTCTCTATATGATCTTGAATTTGATCTCATGCTGCTTCTCGATCTTCTGTTTTGCAACCTCAAATTTTCCATTCTTAATTCATGATTTTGTCTTGTAAGATTGGCACGTTCTTCTGCCTCTAATCTTCTTTCTTCCCGTATCCTTTGTCTCAAATCATCTTCCATTTCATGTTCTTCATGAATTAATCCTCCATCCATTTCTTGATTTATTTCCTCTTCTTGATTTTCCGCCTCTTCTATCGAATCTGACCTCCAAGTATGCACACTTACTCTATCATAATCCATATTTCCATCTTGTGCTCGTGTTTGTTGATTTGGTGGTTGGATTGAATTTTCTGCTCCATTTGTCATTCTACTTCTTCCTGACCTGTTCCTTAAAGATCCTTCCATTTCACCTGTTCCTTCCCCTGCAATTCTTTAACTTCTTCTCACCGCTGTTGGTGGTTCTGATGTATTTCTTCTCCTTCTAGCCATTTCTCTTCAATTCTAATAATTTCTTCAAATTATCAAACTGTAATTTGAAATTTCTCAAATTTGATTCTCCCTGTTTCTGGGCGCCAAAATGTAGTTGCAGGAATTCCCACACTACACCCTATTCAAGAATTTACCAATATCTATGACATAATTTGAAGATTAAAGACACTTTTTTATTAATTTGATCTTAAGGAATTACAGAAATCAAGAACACAGAACACTTGATAAAGATTTTCTCTCTCCTAAAAAACTTTCCTAACACTCAAAAAATTCCTCCTCTCTCTGGAACTATTCATCTCCTTTATATAGGTATTTACATTATGGATTACAGCTCATGACAGCTCATTTCCAGCTAAGATTCCCTTCAATTTCGGATCTGAGTTCTTGCGATAAATCGCAGTTAGCACCGCCTTTAACTTTCGCTGGTTTTATTGATATATCGCAGACATGTGACACTTTCTTCGTGTTTCTGTCGTTTTCAGTCATTACGTCATTGTTTGAGTCATCTTTTGGATGTGTCGTAGAATATCACTGATGTATCGCAGAATAGTCGTTTATTATTGATGTATCGCAGAACAGCCGTTTATTTCTCAGGAATATTGTTGTGACATTATTCTGATCCTACACAAAAAAAAATCAAATACCTCGCGAGAGACGACAGCAACAGAAGATCACATGAAAGTTAAGTACCATTTCCTTGAATACTTTATTTACAGAAAATAAAAGATTTTTGATTTAATTTACAAAAAATATTCTATTTGTGATACAATCGCAAGATTTCGAAAATTTCGAAAGTTTGCAAAAAATGAAATCATTGCAAAAATTTCTAAGATTTCAAAGATTTCCAAAATTTTTGATTTAATTTGCCAAAAGCAATATAATCGCAAGATTTCTAAAATTACTAAGATTTCTAAACATTTCAAAGATTTTTTATTTGATTGACAAGAGCGATACATTCGCAAAAATTTAAAGATCTCAAAAAATTTCAAAGATTACAGAAAGCGGCATTATCGCAAAGAATTCTAAGATTTCTCTAGAAGATTTATTTTACAAAAAAAAAAAATTATTTAACAATGCGATACCATCGCAAGATTTCAAATAAGATTTCTCTAGAATATTACTTTTACAGAAACATATTTTTTAACAACGCGATACAATCGCAAGATTTCAAAGAATATTTATAAGATTTCAAAAGATTTTAAAGAATATTTTCTTCAACTATGATGTTAACAGAATGAAAGAAGAAATGACAGAAATGAAAGAAGAAGTGACAGAAATGAAAGAATTGACAGAAATGAAAGAATGAAGAAACGCGAAGCTATCGCGAGAAACGCGAATACAATTTCGCAGAGACATAAGAATGGGACGAACCTTTATGGCGTGCACCCTAGTTTGCGAATAAAATTTCGTAAGAGGCAAATGTAAGACCTAATAGTGCGTCATATGTGTAGGGGCAGAATATTGTCACAACAATATTCCTGCGAAATAAACAACTGTTCTGTGATGCATCGATAATAAACGAATTATTCTGCGACACATCCAAAGATGACTTAAACAATAACGTAATGACTGAAAACGACAGAAACACGAAGAAAGTGTGACATGTTTGCGGTATATCAATAAAACCTGCGAAAGATAAAGGCGGTGCCAGCTGCGATTTATCGCAAGAACACAGATCCGAAATTGAAGGGAATCTTAGCTGTAAATGAGTCATGAGTGTAATCCACTATGTAAATACCTATATAAAGGAGGTGAATAGTTCCAGAGAGGGGATGAATTTTTGAGTGTTAGGAAAGTTTTTAGGAGAGAGAAAAATCTTTGTTAAGTGTTACGTGTTCTTGATTTCTGTAATTCCTTAAGGTCATATTAATGAAAAAGTGTTCTTAATCTTCAAATTATGTCATAAATATTGATAGATTCTTGAATAGGGTGTAGTGTGGGAATTCCTTCAACTACATTTTGGCGCCCAGAAATAGGGAGAATCAAGCTTGAGAAGTTTCAAATTGCAGTTTGAAGATTTGAAGAAATTATTAGAATTGAAGAGAAATGGCTAGAAGGAGGAGAAATACATCAGAACCATCAACAACGGTGAGAAGAAGTAAAAGAATTGCAGGGGAAGGAACAGGTGAATTGGAAGGATCTTTAAGGAACAGATCAGGAAGAAGTAGAATGAGAAATGGAGCAGAAAATTCAATCCAACCACCAAATCAACAAATACGAGCACAAGATAGAAATATGGATCATGATAGAGTAAGTGTGCATACTTGGAGGTCTGATTCGATAGAAGAGGCGGAAAGTCAAGAAGAGGAAAGAAATCAATAAATGGAGGGAGGATTAATTCATGAAGGACGTGAAGTGGAAGATGGTTTAAGACAAAGGATACAGGAAGAAACAAGGTTAGAGGCAGAAGAACGTGCTAATCTTACAAGGAAAAATCATGAATTAAGAATGGAAAATTTGAGGTTGCAAAACAGAAGATCAAGAAGCAGCATGAGATAAAATTCAAGATCATATAGAGAAGAAGCAAGGCAAAATCTTCCTATACAAAATATTGAGGAAAATTTGATAAATGATCGTTATCTCCACGCGATGAAACTTTAGACATTAGACATAATCAGATAGAAGGAGAAAATCAAGAAGAGAGAAGGAGAATGTTACGTGATGAAGAGATTCGAAGAAATCGCAGGATTATCGAAGATGATATTGAGAGACATTATATTGAGCAAGTACGCTTAGCAGGAGAAAGAGAGAGATTGCGAGCAGAAGTAGAAGAGAAAGAAATTCAAGCAGCGTTGCGTCAGAATAATCATGACAATCGAGAAAGACGACGTGCGCAAAATCGTAATAATGATAATCTCAGTGAGTAATATGAGAGAGTTCGCAGAGACATAGAAAGGAAACGAAGAGAAACAGTAAGGGATGAGGAACTTCATGGAGAAGAGAATGAAAGACAAATAAACTTGCAAGAAGAAGAAAGTCGCAGAAGAAGGCAAAACCAAGATGTTGAAGAAGAAGCGAGAAACTTCGAAAGACAAGAAAGGCATGAACGCAGACGGAGAGAAGCTGTGTTGAAAAGACCAATTGATCAAAATTCTGATAGGAATGAACAAATTTTGCGAGAATTGGCAGAAATGAGAGGAATAATAAATAACAGAAGAGAAGGAGGAAGAAGACAACTTGATGAGGCAATCGAAGAGGCTGCGAAAACTCCATTTACTCAAGAGGTACAATTAGGAGGGATACCTCCAAAATGTAATTTACCGGTGTTGACCAGTATATTTGATGGAACTACGTGTGTTGTCCAACATATAAAAGCTTATATTCGATGTATGCTACAATGGGAGAACCATGATGTCGTTTTGTGAAAATATTTTGCGTCAAGTTTAACTGGCGAAGCATTGAAGTGGTTCAAAAGTCTTCCCAAGAATACAATAACTTCATTTATGCACTTGCAAACCACTTTCTTAGGAGCCTACATCAGCAATAATTCTGCGCGACCTGGAATTGAAGATGTGTTTGGATTAAAACAGAGAGTTGGTGAGAGTTTGAAGCACTTAACCATAAGGTGGAGGATAATGTGTAGTGAAATGGCAGGAAGAGTAGATGAAAGATATCTCATTTTGTCCTTCATAAAAGTTATGTTTGCGACAAATCTATTATACATCCAGGTCTTCAGAGTCAAAAACACAATCACTATGACAGAGTTGCGAGAATTGCAAGAGGAATATATTGCTTTAGAGGAAAAACAAAGTGAAATGGAATCTTATCCAACTCTTATAGGCACAAGTTTAGCCGCAGCAAATGGAAGTTTGTTACCAAGGATGATTAATACAGTAGCAAGTACTTCCCAAAATCCGCGAGAGAAAATGGAGACTGATAATCAACTTAAGATAGTAGCAATGGGGAGTAGAGATCAAGAGGAATTAGTAAAAGAGAGAAATTTTTATAATCGCAATAACAATAATAAGGTCCCACGGTTTGATCAACCGCAGGAAACTTATGGTGGACAGAGGCAGAATTATTCAAGAGAGCAAAGAGGTCAGAGGAATATGTGGGAAGATATCAAACTGCCGCCTTTAAATACTGGTATAGATAAGATTTGGGAAGCGATTATTTTAATGGAGAACATACCCTCACCCTGGAACATGGGGAAGGAACCACATCCCAACAATCACAATCAAGAATTTTGTCCTTATCATCATTTTCATGGTCATTCTGTGAATAGTTGTAGGAATGTGAAAAGAATCATTTTGCGAATGATCGAACAAGGAAAATTAAATCATTTTTTAGCAAGATATTTACAACCGCAGCAATTTCCGCAAGCACCAGAAATTCGCATAGTTAATGTTGCGAAAGAAGCAGAAACATTTGTCATTGAAGTAGGAGCTACAGCAAAAAATCTATTTTGCAATTCAATTGTACATTCACAAAAAACGATAGAGGATTTCCATGATAATGTGCTAAGCAGAGTATTTGCAAGGGATATAGAGGGAAGAGAGGTGATGAATATTGCGAAGATTTCTCCGTTAGAAAAATGGAAGAAACAAGTTATCTCTTTTACTGCAGAAGAGATACCAGAGCCTGGGAAGATGCATGACAATCCATTGGTGGTGAAATTAGAGATAAATCCAAAATATAGAGGAGAAGAAGATGATGATGATGATGATGCAGCAAGTGATTCCTAGGCAATAGATAAAGTTCTAATTGACACTGGTAGCTCGGTGGACATTTTGTTTTATCATACTTATCGCACAATGGGTGGAAGAGATGATGAGATAATCCCTTCAACTTACAAGATCTATGGTTTTAATGGCACCGCAAACAAGCCAAAAGGAGAAATTACTATGGAAATTCCATTGAACAAGATATCTTCAAAAATCAAGTTTTGTGTAGTGGATATAGAATCTCCTTACAATGCCTTAATTGGAAGGCCATGGCTCCATGGGATCTTGGGAATAGCATCAACATATCATCAATGCATAAAATTTCCACATCCTCATGGTATTGGGATAATTAAAGGTGATTGGTTTGAAGGAAAAAAGTGTTATGAAGTTGACATTAATACTTGCGAAGAAAGGAATGCTCGAAATCGTAATTGGAAACATAACAGGAAGCAAAATCAGAGAGCTGAGAAATTGATGGTGGACAATATAGAATTGCGAGGAAAGGGTATATTTCAAGAATAGTTTGTCTCAAAACATTCAATGGCGATAAATCATATAAAATGGGGAAAAGTTGAAATATTCATTTTTCGCAGGAGCACAAAAAGATGAAGTTGCGAATAATCATTCGTCACAGAAGAAAGGAAGTACAGCAATATCATTTTGCGAACAATTACAAAACAAGATGATTTCGAATATTAAAAGAAAAATTCTGCTCAAAAATGAGAAATTTTTCTATTAAAAAGAAAGAGATGGTGATTTCTAATCATATAAGAATTTTTAATGCAAATGCATAAGACGAGCGCAAATCGCCTAAAAACATATAAGAATGGGACGAACTTTTATGGCGTACACCTTAGTTCGCGGATTCTATTCCGTAAGAGGCAATGTCCTTAAAGTGCGTCATAAGGGGGGTATCTTCTTTACTTTCAATTATCATAAGAATGTGATGAACTTTTATGGCGTACACCTTAGTTCGCGGATTCTATTCCGTAAGAGGCAATGTCCTTAAAGTGCATCATAAGGGGGGTATCTCTTTGCATGGATATGGGAAAGGCTATACCGCTGCTGGAACCTAGTCTTGGAGATTGGGATTATAGACAATCCATCCAGGAGAGATAACTTGGTTTCCCAACTATATAAGGTTATACCCTGGTTGGGCGCCCGAGAGTTTCTCCTAAGGAATGCAACGTATGATCAAGGCTCCGAGGTACACGGTTGAGGTGTGGGTGCCCGGGATGGATGAACCTACCCTGGCCATCCATGGCAAGTCTTGGATTACGATGTGTTCGGCCCGAAGAAAACCCCACTTAGGGTGCAGTCTTGTAACTATAAGCTATATAAGGCATAAATGACAAGGCTGCGAAAAAAACTGGTTGTTGGCAGAACCGGATGGGAAAGTGCTAGTCTTGTATGGCCGATGTATAATCCTTGAAGGGGAAACCGGGGAGAGATATAAGGGCGATACCCTCCATTAGGGAGTTGTGTATCAAAAAAGACGGCAATGTCATGGGGCTTTATATTCACAAGAATGTTTAGGCCCGTCATATTGTCGCGTGACAAAGATATCAATGTCATGGGACTTTATATTCGCAAGAATATTTAGGCCCGTCATATTGCCGCATGACTGGCCAAAAAGCCTAAAGAGAAATGTTAAGATGAGGTCAATGGGTTTTTGCGATAAGATCAAAAAGATGAGATAAATGAAATCAATAATAAGAGGAAATAAATCGCAAAGACATCCTGCGATTTCATCGCAAAGACGACAATGTCATAAATCTTAAAAAGCAAAGAGAGAATTAATCTCTCACAAGATGGCTTAGATTTATCATATTGTCGCACAAAATAAAATAATGATAAGGCAAGATCAATGGATTATTACATATAAGGTAAGAATATCCTCGGATCTTGTTGCATAAAGGTGGCATAATAAGACGTTTAACTAGGAAGGCGAAATAAGACCACAAGAAAAGATATGTATGCGAAACATATAATAAACTGTTCGCAGAAATACTTGCGATAATTCATTTATCATATTGCAGATTAATAACAAGAGGCAAGTATGGGAACGATGTATAAGAATGATAAATATTGTTATTCATCATTATATGATAAATTCATATAAGTAACGGATGGATAGAAGAAAAAAGGGAATTTATATATATTGAAGAACATCAGGAGTTACAAGTATCTTATGGAAAGGATGATACAATTTGCCAAAGATAATTATCGCAAGAAAGGAAGAGAAAAATACAGACGAAGATCAAAAAGAAGAAGCAAAATTATTGAGATTTATCTTCACCATTATCTTCATCTTTGTCTTCATTATCTTCATCATCAGTTTCTTCGTCATCTTCGCTTTCATTCTCATTTATATCAGCCTCACTTTCAGAAATAACTGGTACTTCAGATCTGATGGGATACTTTCCAAGAGGCAGGGATATAGGCTAAGAGAGAGGTTATTATCATTGCAGACTTTCTCAATAGCGTTATTGCGAACAGTGAGAAGATTACTATGCAAATTGGAGTTAGATATTTTTATCTTCTTTCGTAGTCTAGTGATCTTATCATTTCGGGAAGCAAGATTATTCGCAAGACCACTTTTTTCTTCTTCAAGTTTTGCGATCCTTTTAGCATGTTTTTCTTCAGATTCTGCGATAACACAATAACAAGTTAGAAATTTATCAAGAATTTACAAAAAATATAAAGATGTTAGAGGAGCAATAAATAACCTTCTCTTTCATGAATCATTTCTTGTATCAAGGTTGCCTGTTCGGTGTGAAGACTGACATCTATTGCTAAGTTTTTCCTAGCATTATCGAGAACTGTCGCAGCCCATGCGAATTCATCATCATTTTGAATGAGAAGATGGGAACGTATCTGTTTTTCTCTTTTAAGAAGTTCAATATTTTCATCCTTAAGTCTATCTCTCTTAAGTTCAGTGTCAATAAGGGCATTGCGGAACTTTGATAGAGCTTCAGCGCCTTGAAGAGTAATGCGTTCTTTCTCCTTCTCAAGTTCCTTCTTTTGGGCTTTCAGGGTTTTGATTATTTTTCCAAATTCATATCTACAAGTCTTAAAACTATTGGATATACTCAAAGTAGATCTATAATCCATTCTTATAAGGGAAATGTGAAATCTAAGTTCATCGATAGATATAGCATTAATTTTTTCATCGGAATAATTATTTAAAGCGTCATTAAGACGCTGAAGAAGAATGGATTCATCTATGGGTTCATCAAAAGAATTAATAATAAGAGCTTCATCAGTAAGGTTATAGGCATCTGCAAAATGGTTGTTTAAATAAGCTAAAATAGCAAGAAAGAAGAAAGTAAAAATAAAATAAAATAAATCATACCAATAATTTGTTTGCAGAACTTCTCCTTGTCAGCTAGTTTTTGTTGAAGAACTTCAACATCTACTTCAAGCGATTTATTCTTGTTAAGGAGCTCAGTATTCCCAGATACTTCCAATTGTTTACATTTTTCGCGAAGAATGGATATTTCATCTTCGTATTGCTTATTATTTTCGCGAAGTTTCGCAGACTCAGATTGTGAATCAGTAAGCCTTCTTTGCGATAATGATAATCTATTTTCTAATTCCGAAGCAACGGAAAAAGAAGCTCTAGCAGTCTGTGGCAGATATGAGAAAATAAGTAAGGGTAAAAAGAAGATCTTCGAAATTCATGACAAGTGTAAAGGGGCATACCAATGAAGCTAGTGCATGAAGAAAATCTGGATTGATAAATCTCGAGACTCCTTTAAGATCTTTATTATTGGTTAAGATGGAAGCATCGCAGATTTTTGAGAGATAATTGCAAGTGTGAGCAATATCGTCATCACCAATACCTTGCATGGGATTTCTAAAGATATTTGACAATTTATCCATAGGAGTCTCAGGTTGAGAAAGACCCATCGCAGATCTAACTCTTGCGGAGGAAAAACGTAATGAAGAGGTGCTCATGGTAGCATCATTATTTATTCTTCCGCTCTCTTCAACCTCATTATCTTTTTCAGCGATATGAAGAAATGTCTTTAAGTGGTTGAGTTTTTCTTCTCTTTTTGGAGGACTCGCAGTTTGATTCTCATTGCGATGAGGAGAAGTGCTTAACTCTCATTTGGAGTTATTACTTTTTTGCCTTTATCCTTGGCTTCAACTACTGCGACAAATGGTATTTCCTAGAAAACAACCACACATGAAGATAAGAAACAGGGGCAACAATATATTGTTAAAAGTTATAAGAGAATGTTTCTTACTTCATCTGTGAAGGTTTTCAAAAAATTTAGGAGATTGGGATTCCCAGTACTGATGTAGCTAGCCTTCATTTTTCCAATCTGATAACAAATAATTCAATAACTAGTAAGAATAGTATATTTATCTGAATTTGCGAATAATGATTAACTTCGCGAGATATACCTCAGAATTCTTTTCAGGCCAATTAAAAATCCAAGGATGATAAGCCGCAAGATATGCTGTGGATTCGGGGAAGGTTAAGAGTACCAGAAATATATGGACCTTCAAGGAGGATAGGAAATCTACATCATTTATCATCTTTGGAGAAGCGTGGAATATTGTTTCTTGTGGAATGATAGTCTATATCTTGCATAAGGATTTTATCTTTCGCAACTTTTTTATCCCTATTCAAACGAATAGCCCAACATGTGCTTTCTTTCTTCATTGGAATCACTTGATAATTCGCAAAGAAGTTTTCCACGGTATATTTCGCTGGAATAATTGGAATTTTCTTATAATCAGGATGTTTCGCATCATCAGGATAAAGAGATCCTTTACCAGATCCACGAGAAGCATATTCAAGAATGAGGCGAATACAATCTCCACTTAGTTGGCATATTCAAGAATGAGGCGAAAGTTTAGCATGAGAAATAATCTCATAAAAAAGAGGGAGATCTGGGTTATAAAGAGGAATAGGAAGGCCATCTTCTAATTGACCTAGCGAAACAAGGATCTTCTCGTTAGAAGAAGGAAATTTTGAAACAAGATCAATGGAGAGATCAGATTCTGAATATTGATCAGGGATTTCAGAAAGTGTGAAACCTAAGGATTGAAGCTTCTGCTGGTGCTTTTTGAAAGTGGATTGACCTAATTTTTTAGCAGGAGCCATTTCTTAATATGGGAACGATGGTTAAGGCGAAGAAGAATAAAGAAGAAAAACAGAAAGAATAATTGAGATCCGGAATTTGCGGAAGAAGATGATGAATAGTGAAGTTGCAGAGAAGAAAAGCGAAAGTAAAAAGAAGAAGAGGGATTAGCATAGACGATATTTATAAGAGAGGAAATTTTTCGAGATTATCAATGTGCATTCAATGAAGAAAGGACGTGAATGGTCAGAACTCAACGGTTGGAAGAATACGTGTCAAGAAATAAATGGAGAAAAGAAAAACATGTGTAGGATATTTAGCGATGGATATAGAGACGTGTCAAAATAAAGGAAATATGAAAAGACAAGATGTATTTGATATTCTCGAAAAATATGAGTTGCGGCAAATCAAGAAATTTAAATTCTCATGATCTTTGTCTTCTTCGCAGAAAAGATATGAGAAGAGGAAAGATGTAAGGGCAGAATATTGTCACAACAATATTCCTGCGAAATAAACAACTGTTCTGCGATGCATCGATAATAAATGAATTATTCTGCGACACATCCAAAGATGACCTAAACAATGACGTAATGACTGAAAATGACAGAAACACGAAGAAAGTGTGACATGTTTGCGATATATCAATAAAACCTGCGAAAGATAAAGGCGGTGCCAGCTGTGATTTATCGCAAGAACTCAGATCCGAAATTGAAGGGAATCTTAGCTGTAAATGAGTTGTAATCCGCTATGTAAATACCTATATAAAGGAGGTGAATAGTTCCAGAGTGGGGATGAATTTTTGAGTGCTAGGAAAGTTTTTAGGAGAGAGAAAAATCTTTGTTAAGTGTTCTGTGTTCTTGATTTCTGTAATTCCTTAAGGTCATATTAATGAAAAAGTGTTCTTAATCTTCAAATTATGTCATAAATATTGATAGATTCTTGAATAGGGTGTAGTGTGGGAATTCCTGCAACTACAATATGAGGGGGTATCTCTTGACATGACTTAGCGATAAGGTTATACCGCTGCTGGAACCTGAGTCATGCAGATGTTGGGGTTAAAGAAAACATATCCGAGAGAGAGATCTTGGATTTCCAACTATATAAGGTTATACCGTGGTTGGACGACCGAGAATCTCTTCCAAGAAGTGCAAAGTATGACCAAGGAGCCGAGGTACACGGTTGAGCCAAGAGTTCCCGGGGCGTACGAAACTCCCTTGCCATTCTTGGTAAGTCTTGGCTATGATGCACTTGGCCTGAAGAAAACCCCACTTAGGGTGCAGTCTTGTAACTATAAGCCATATAGGCATAAAGGACAAGAGTCTGCGAAAACAACTGGTTGTTGGTAAATCTGGATGGGAGGAGCTAGTCTTGTATGGCTGATGTGCCCTCCTTTAAGGGGAAACCAGGGGGAAGATAATGGCGACACCCTCCATTAGGGAGCTGATAAGTGTCTTAAGACGGCAATGTCATGGGGCTTTATGATCGCAAGAACATTTAGGCCTGTCATATTGTCGCGTGACGTAAATTATACAGAGGCAACAAGCCATAAGAGATATGTTTAGATGAGATCAATGGGTTTTACATGAAAATGTAAAGACGTCCTGCGATTTCATCGCAAGACGACAATGTCATGGGACTTTATTCTCACGAGGGGATTTAGATCTGTCATATTGTCGCAGAAAATTCAAAGAAAAATGGATAAGGCAAGATCAATGGGTTTTTACATGCAAATGTAGAGACGTCCTGCGATTTTGTCACAAAAAGAAAAATTGGCAAAATAAGACCTTTAATTAGGAAGGCAAAATAAGACCAATAGAATAATTTCAAACTTAATATTTTCTTTTAAGAATGCAGGAAAGATTTGTTCATCGCAAGAGAGATAACAAGTACTATTTAGAATCTCTCATAAGTATTGTTCAGAATTTCTCAGAAATATTATTCAGAGTCTCTCAAGAGGATTGTCTACAATCTCGCAGCAATATTTATCGCGGCACTATTCATTACAGCACTATTCATTTTGGAACTATTCAGCAATATTCATCGCAATACTATTCATAATTTCGCTGAAACATTCAGAAATTTGCAAACTCATTCAGCATCTCGCAGACTATTTCAGAATTTCACAGGAGAAGTCATTATTTCGCAGAATGAGGCAGAGGCAATTCGTTCATTTAACATTTTCTCAAGGATTCTTCCTTCATAGATAAAGACCAGAGGCAACTATGGATTACCAAGAAGACATTTTATATTCTTTATCTTCTCGGCAAGAATCATTTCCAAAACGGACAATATTTTTCACCAGAAATGAAGTGATAATTTCGCATGAACAGAGGCAATACTTATGATTTTCATTCAAGGACGGATACTTCTTATATTTTGAGGATTGAGTACTTCTTATATTTCTTCAAGGATACTTCATACTTCGAATACTTTAAGAGTTAATACTTCTTATTTACTTAGCAAAGATATGGAACTTCACAAAAGAATAGAGGCAAGTACGTACTTTTCAAGTTTAGTATTCTTTCGCTCATTCCTTCATCAACAAAGATCAAAGACTACTACAACAATTGATTTTTTCTTAAAGATTCCTTTTCAAGCAATATTCAAGAAAAAAAAAAAGGCAAGATGTAGGACCAGAATATTGCCACAGCAATATTCTTGCGAGATTAACAACATTTCTGCGAGCGTCACAACGAGTTTTTCAATAACACTTTGCGAGTGTCACAAAATAATGACGTAACAATTGACGATTCTAGAAACACGAGAAGAGCATGGTTGACTAGCGATGGTTACATCGCTTGTGAGAAGGAATATTATAGCTATTGCGATAATATCGCAAGTAATATCCAAAATTAGAGGACAACTTAGTTATCACCCATTATGTAACTACCCTATAAATAGAGACCCAATATGTCCAGAAAAGGATGATGTATTTTTTTAGAGTTGAGAGAGTCTTGAGAGGACATAATTTTAGGAGAAAGAGAGATATTTTGCAGAGAGATTTTTAGAGAGAGAAAATGTATTTTCCTTTATCATCTTCTTCTCCAAAATTAGATTTAGAACTCCATTAATGGAGATTATCAATGTAAACCAAATGTAAATTTAAACAATCATAGTGAAAAATCATGGATGTAGATCAAATTGACCGAACCATGTAAAAATCCGTGTGTCTATTTACATTTTTTAGAATTTTAATCATACTTCTAATATCAAATTAGTTTAGATCAAGAGATTATTATCAAGATATTACAAGGGGTGTGTTATGGGAAATCCTGCAACTACAGAGAGGAAATGCAAAATCCAAATGAATAACAACATCACGGAGAAGAAGAGATGATTAATGATCGCTACGTTCCACACAGAGAAACTATGAATGATAGACATGATAATAGAAATCAAGAGCGTGGAAATAACCAAGATGGTGAAGAAAATCGAGAAGAAGGTAGAAGAATATTACATGGGCAAGAACTCCAAAGAAATCAAAGAATCATCGAGGAGGAAATTGAAAGTCATTATGATGAACAAGCACGTCTAGCTTGCGAAAGAGAAAGATTAAGAGCAGAAGTTGAAGAACAAGAGTTTCAAAAAGCAATACGGAAGAATAATCATGACAATCGAGAAAGGAGATGCACACAAAATCGCCATAGAAATAATATCAATGAGGAATATGACAGAATACAAAGGAGAATAGAAAGACAGCTAAGGGAAATGATGAGGAATGAAGAAACTCGCAGAGAAGAAATTGGAAGGAAAAATTAGTTGCGAATTCTAGAAGGAGGTGAATAGGAAAATCACAGGAGAATGCAGAATGAAGATGCTGAAGAAGAAACACAAAATCTTGCAGGACAAGAAAGACACGAGCGCAGACGAAGAGAGGCTGCACTGAAAAGACCAGTTGAGCAAAATTCAGCTGGGAATGAACAAATATTAAGAGAGTTAGAAGAAATGAGGGGAATGTTGAATAACAGAAGAGAAGGAGGCAGAAGGAAACTTGATGAAGCCATTGAATAAGCTGCGAGAACTCCATTCACTCAAGAAGTACAATTAGGAGGAATCCCTCCAAAATGAAATTTACCAGATGTAGGACCAGAATATCGCTACAACACTTCTCTGCGAGATTAACAACACTTCCCAGCGAGCATCACCGCAAGCTTTTTAACAACACTTTGCGAATGTCACAAAAGCAGTCAAAAGAGCGACGTAATAGCTGACGATTGAAGAAAACATGAGAAAAGCATGTTTGTCCCGCAATGGTTACAAAGCTTGCGAGAATGAATATTGTAACTATTGCGGTACAATCGCAGAACAAATCCGAGATAAGAGGAAAACTTAACTGTCATCCATTATGTAACTACCCTATAAATAGAGACCCAATATGTCCAGAAAAGGATGATGTATTTTTGAGAGTTGAGAAAGTCGTGAGGAGAGAGAAACTTCAAAAGAAAAGTTGTATTCTTGAATTTTGATATTTCTTGTAAACATTTCTGAAATCAAATAATAAAAGTGTCATTTTTAATCTTCAATTGTGAGTTGATTATAGCAAGATCTTAACAAGGGTCTAGTGTGGGATTTCCTGCAACTACATTTTGGCGCTAAAAACATGGATTTCTTGAATTCTGATATTTCCTGTAAACATTTCTGAAATCAAATAATAAAAGTGTCATTTTTAATCTTCAATTGTGAGTTGATTATAGCAAGATCTTAACAAGGGTGTAGTGTGGGATTTCCTGCAACTACATTTTGGCGCCCGAAACAGGGATTGAATTAGCGAAATCATAGAAAAAGTGAATAAGAAGATAAGAATTGTTCAAGATTAAGAAAATCATAAAACAAATTGGTGAGATATTTGAAGGAAGAATGGTCAGAATCAAAGAGGATTGTAGAAAATTGGAGTGTGGTATGGTAACAAGAACAATGATTGATAGATTTCATGAAAATATTAAGGGGAAGATACACAAACGGGATTTTGAAGGAAGGAAAATTATGACGGTGGAAAAAATATCATCATTGAAAGATTGGGAAAAGCAGGAGATCACATTTACAGCAACAGAAATACCAAAAGAAAATATAGGTCATACATTTCCTTTGGTAATTACGGTATCCACTATACCAATGAGAAATGAAGAATCAATAAAATCTGTAGAAGGATGGGCTATGAATAGAACTTTGGTGGATGTAGGAAGTT